>PVHY01008071.1:40570-63832 GCA_004024945.1 Uropsilus gracilis
ATATATATATATATATATATATATATATATATATATATATATATATATATATATATATATATATATGGGCATTAACAAGTGCTGGCATGGATGTGGACAAAAAGGAACACTTGTACATTGCTGGTGAGAATGCAAGCTTGTCCAGCCACTATGGAAAGCTGTGTGGAGGACCTTCAACTACTAAAAATGGAAAGACCATTTCATCCAGCAATTCAACTTCTGGGACTCTACTCAATACCAAAGCACTAATTCAAAAGGACACCTGTACTCATATGTTTATTGTGCACTATTTACAATAGCTAGACTATGGAAACAACCCAAATGCCCCAACACAGACAAATGGATCAGAAAGGTATGATATATTTATACAAGAGAATATTATTGCAATCAAAAAAGGCAAATTTGATACATTTGTGATAAAATGGATGTATCTATAAGGGATCGTGTTAGCAGGAACAAGATAAAAAAAAGAGAAATACTGATGATCTCACATGTGTGAGAAAAAAAAAACAAAGAAAAGGACAAGCAAAAGTTAAAACTAACAAACTGACAGCAGAACTAAAGCACAAAGCAAGAGATGGGGAGGGAGAGTGAAAGCGGGGGAGGGATGAGCACAAGAGATTAAGGAGATGGTTCACCAGTGACAAGGTCCCGGGAGAACCTAGAGGTTTACAACAATGTAAAAATATATATACATGTGCAATCAATTAAAAAAATTAATTAAATTAAAATAAATAAACTTAAAATAAATTGTGTCACCTTAAAGTTCATGCATTAGAAACCTAACTTCTAGTACTTTAGAATGCAACCTTCTGTACTAGAAAATAGGTTCACTGCAGATACAATTACTTAAAGTGAGATTACACTGGAGTAGGGGAGACCTCTCTTCCAATATGGCTGGTATCCTCACAGGGGGAAGAAACTGGACACAGACACAAATAAGAAAACACCATGTAAAAATAAGTGTAGAAGTTGGATGGGTGTGATGCTTCTTTAAGCCAAGAAATACCATCAGTTGCCAACAAAGCCATCAGAAGCTAGGAGAGAGGTATGGAATAGATTATTCCTCACAGCACTCAGAAGGAATTAATTCTGCTGACATCTTAATCTTGAACATCTAAGCTTCAGAAAAGTAAGAAAATAAATTTCTGTTGTTTAAGTCATAGAGTTTGTGGTATTTTATTATGGCAGCTTTAGAAAACAACACAACAGGCTAAAATAATGTAGTATTATTATTGAAATGTTGTATTACCCAGGATTCTCCAGAGATATGTGTATATGAGAAAGAGAGAGAGATGCATTAGTAAGAACTGATTCATAAACTATGAAGACTGAAAAGATTCCAAGAACTTATCATCTGCAATCAGTAAGCCTGATTTCCAGGGCCGATGGTGACCTGTTAATCCAAAACCAACCAGACCAAAAGGATCCAATGTTTCAGTTCAAATTGAAAGGCATGAAAAAAATTATATTCCAGTTCAAGTAGATCAGCTATAATTCCCTACTACTCAATCATTTTGTTCAGTTCAGGTCTTTGAATGAGGCCTATTCACACTGATGCTGACAATCTGCTCTACTCATTCCATAGATTCATATTTTATTCTCACAAACACCTTCAGAGATATACCAAGATTAATGTTTGACCAAAAGCTGGGCACTGTGGCCTGAGTTGACATATAAAATTAAGTACCAAAAATGTGCATTTTAACATAAGTAAAATTGTGCAATTTGACATGCTTACTGTTTTTGTTTTTGTGTTTTTGCTTCTTTTGTGAATTGCTTGTTGTATCCTTTGCCCATTTTTCTATTGGAGAAACCATTTTAAAAGCTCAGTGCTTGTTTAATTAAAAGGCCATACAAGAATTATTAGGCATGTTGAGAGCAGATAAAAGCATCCATAATTCAAAACTGTTTTTATTCTCAAATGTTATCTTCAGTTATTTTTCATTTTGAAAGCTCACTGTTGCACGATAATACAATTTTGTGATTTTTGATTCATTTTATATTAAATAATAAAATATCATTTAACATCTTATCCTAAAATAACAGTGGAGAGGAGAAGGTAGTTCACAAAAAAAGGTGTTTGTTGAGCTGTAAGCCAAGGTAAAAAGAAAGCACTTACAACTTTTTTCTTTCCCCCTCTTTTCTTTCTACTTAACTGTTTTTGTCTCTTACTGCTTTGCTATTCACAAACGGTCCAGGACAGTCCACAATTAAATGACATAGCAAAGCTACCAGCTTTGACTTCTTCAGTAAGTGCTCGCTGGGGACAGGAGCCTTCACACTGGAAAGATCCAAGGTGGCATAACATTGGCCCCTGGTAACACTAACACTAGGCATCAACTTTCACAAGGCAGTGCAGATGCTCTTATCAGATATAACTTGACCAAGCTTGCTCACTACAAATGAGTGCTATATACACTAGTTTGAATGGAGTCAAGCACAGAGTTTAAGATTCTGGGAAACAGTGTTTCATTTAAAACAAAAAGTCACATCCAATCAGGTCTCAAAGTCACAAACATAGCAAAGGACATTTCAGACATGCTGAGGTCAGGGCATCCGAAAGACTGCCTTTCTCTAAGGGGATCAGATTATTTCCCTTGTACCCTAACACTTATTTCTTGAAAGACACAGCTATAAACCAGCTTTAGGCAATTCTTCTTGAGCAAGATAGCCTGGGACATTGGGGAAAAAAAAAAAAACTTGCACTTAAAATTAGAGACCCAGAAAACTGGGGAAAGGGAGTGATTTCTCAAGTTTATGCCTGTAATGATTAATGGGATTGGGACTCTAGACTTCTGTTTCTTTGTGTGTTAAAAGGGATGACTAGAGAAAATACTCTGTTGAAATTTAAAGTAATCACTAATTCTGACATTAAAAATCGATTGGTAACTAAATTAAATTCAAATGGTAGTTTCCTTCTTTGTAGATATAGAAGTTTCTTAAAATTATATAACTATATGTTCCTTTTTTCAGATAAAAAATTACATACTCAATGTCTAACACACAGGAATTCACAGTAGTTAGTAACTGGCATTATCAAAACCAATTCATTTTCAAATATAGATGAACTTTCCTTTTCCATGTCATGGAATCATAAAAAAAATGTTAAAATTATGTGGTCTTGGAAAGTTTGCTAATATTACAGATGAAGAAAACTGAAGGTTCAACCCAGTCAAATCACCCAGTTACTCAGCTGTAGAGTCAGAACTGGAAGCTTGGTGTCCTGATCCTCAGCTCCTATCATACTAGGGTCAATCTCATTTCTATGTGCCTTATTCCCAGACTAGGAAGGAACTTGGTTAATGGATTGGCCCCTTTCTTCTATTAGCAAAATCGAGTAAGAGGACTAGTCTTATATCTCACTTGTCTATTCCATTCCCAAAATGAAATTCGTATGAATACAGATATTCTCTGGTTTAGTGTGAGCATACAAGAGGATAGAGAACTAGTATCGAAGTTTAGAAGGGGTCATAGATTCTCATCTCTTCATATCACAGAGAAAACCATGGCTTAGAGGGAGTGAATGAGTTTCTTGACTCAGAAATTCTATGTGGTGGAGTTTAGTGGATACCAGAAAGGTTGATAGCCACGTTTTAGATTTGGGCACTCAGGAACATATGCCATATCTTGCATTTTTCTCTTTTGGGATAATAAGTGAAGAAACAAGAGACATGGCTGATTGGCAGTGGCAATGGAAAAATATGGCAGGAACCCTGGAATAAATCATAAGGTTTTTTTTTCCTTCTCCCTTCTACTGAATTTTCAATGTACTGCGGGAAGGGAAACAAGGGTAGCACATTCCAAAAAGGGGGAGTGTGGACCAGAGATCATGGTAGGAATTACAATCTATTTGTCAAGCTTCCCAGGGAACCCAGAACACTGGAGCCTGAATAAGAATCAACTTGCACAGCCAAGTTTATCACCAGGGTGGTGCTTGTCCTTTCTTTGATCACTGAAGTTCATGTCAGTAAGTAGAGTTAAAACCAGCCTGTGCACAACGAAAGGGTGTGCATAAATTCAAGTACATAGATGAGACACAAAATGCATTTCATTACCTAGTCTTTCTATAGCTTCATCTATTGTATTTTTGTGTAACTCATCATTGCTTTGCTGAATATCATCCTGTTCAAAAAAGGTGAAAAATAAAACATCTACACTGAGATATTTAACCAGGGTCACAGTAAACATATTTATGTATAGGTGAAGATGGTAAATTGAACAAAATCATAACATTTTAATGGCACAAAACCAAAGGATTAAATATATACGTACAGACACAACAGCTACAAAATTTTGTAAGCTAGAACACAGATTGTCAAGCAAGAAAAGATTTTAGGGAACACAAGAGCATTGAACCTTAAGCCAGCAGTGAGGAAACAGCCTAAAGTATAGTTAACACTTGAACAACATGGGGTTTAAGGTGCTGACCCTGATCCCCTCCCCAATGGGGCTGAAAAATACATATATGATCAGCCCTCCATACCCATGCAGGTTCTGTATGTGGAGAACTAACCAACCTATAGATATGGTTGGTTCAATTTGTGAATGTGGAACAACCATATGAAAAAAATCCTCCCCACACATTCAAATGGACCTATAACAATGTAATCCCCAGGGAAAAGGGAGGTCCCAGGTTCCCTGACTCACCCTAAAGAAAAGTGGAGGAGGGCTAGAAGTGAAGCTAGAAAAGACGGGAAAGTACTGAGAGAGCCTGGGGAAAGAAGCAGAGAGAGATGGAGGTAGAGAAAAACTGGGGAAATGAAGAGAAGACCTGGAGAACTCACATAAAGCAGAGAGACATGTAATGAAGGCACTTGTGCTTGCTTCTTGGCCTTGGACTTGTACCAGTGACTTGGGGGACATGGAAGGAGACATTTTAAAGAGACAGAGACATGGATGAGAGACCCGTGGGAAGGTTGACAAAGGCAGACTTTATCTTGATTTGTATTTTGATGTTACTCTATTCCTTCCAGACTTTCCTGTGGGTCCCTGCCAGAAGTTGCCTTAGACTTGTGGCAAGCTCTTGGGTCTCTGTGGCCCCACTTTGGGCCAACCTTGCTTGTCTAGGTATTTACTAAGGAGGGGATGGGTAACTTTGGGTATTTAAAGGAAATTCTTTCAACTCCATTCTTTCTTTTCTCTTGACTGAACACTAATTGTATTAAAGTTCTTTTCTATTGAAGATCTTATACACTAAAATATAATTTGTCTTTGTGTGGCAGATGACAGAACATATTGAAAGCAGACAGGTTTGGGGTACCAGTCATTTGACTCTATAGCAGACTTACACAATTCAAACCTATATCATTCAAGGTCAGCCATAAATACAGCTCATTTAACAGAATCCCCAAGAGCAGTATGATATACCTCTAGAAGCAGGAAGAGAGGGGGGATGAAAGAATAAAGGGGTCCTCTTTTTGAGTCAAGATGCCAACTCATAAGCATATCAATGCTGGATGAGTCTCTCCATATCTCTTTCCTACTCTGTTCTCAGAGTGTTGTCCTTTACCTCAAGAGGAAAAACCTATTCCAAGTTTACCTCAAGAAATAGCACAGCCAGATAACCCCTGTGAGATTCAGCTGATGAATCCCACTCACACTAAAAGCATCTAATCAGTTTTTTAGTATCCCCTTTAAATGTAAACTACCACCAAAGATGACCAGATAAATATATACTACAGGAAGCAGATACTTGAACCTGTCACCTTCCTGAATAACCTATCAATACACCTCATAGAACTGAGAAAATAATTAAACCATGAAAGAAAAAAAAATAGTACTAAGAAGAACAAATTTAAAAGAGGGATTATTAAAAATGAAAAATATATCTATATATTGCATTATACGTATACACACGAATACATACATTTAATCATCTTTTATAGACATGAAGCTTGCCTTCTAATTCTGTCTTCATAGTCCATACTGAGTAATGGATGCATGATTACACATTTTTGGTACTTCAGAAACTAAGATTGTTTATATAAAATATCAAGATGTAACATGTAGATAGTATAATTTTCTTCTAACTGAATGTAGGCGTTTGTTGGATGGCTACTATGCACTAACAGTTGAGCTGGGTACCTTTTATTCATTTTTCTCATTTCATTCTTACAACCCCTACAGTATTTCTAGAGAAGTGAAGTAACTGACTGGCACTCAGTTGGGGGGTGAAGCTCTAGTCTAAGCCCAAACAAATCCAAGCCCAAATCATTTCAAATGTAGTAGGAAATGGTAGTATGCAATCCATTCAGTGGTTGGCTCCATAATCAGCAGATTTAGGGCCATTAGTTAGGCACAGCCTGGTTGATCTTCTCTTGTCTTATTCTTATTTTCCTTTGCTTATTCTCTTCTTCCATATTGAGCCATCCATGCAGAAATCAGTCTACTGAACACTAATGAACCTTGTATATTTGATTAAGAGAATACTATGATTCTATACACACAGAAAAACATAAATACATATACACATATTTCTGTATTGATCCTTCTTGGCTTATTACTTCTTTTCTTCCATTGAGACTTTTGTTTTAACAACTATTCTGAGCACATAGGCTGACAAGTTCTGACATGATTTTAAATCCTGCAATTCAGAGCTCAGCGTTGCCATCCTTTCTGCTGAGCTAGGTGTTCTAGTTAGTCATTGTTTACTTCTTAAACTGCTGAATCAATCCTAACAAGAACTGACGATTCAGTCAGCCAAGCAGCAGGCAAAACCAGAAAGACCAAGTTAGCATATTTGTTCCACTAACTTAAAGGCTACTGTAAAATAGTGGTTAATTCAAATGGTGCTTTAAAACTGGCCTAGGCACACTGGGGAATCAAACCCCATCCCACAGTAATGTGCAACATGATAGAGGCTCCCTCCTATACCAATCAATGAAGGAAGAAAGCCACTATAAGCACCAGTGGCCCCATGGCAGAACTGTTAACAAGAGAGAGGAGAGGAGCTGGATCAACCACCTGGGGAAGTCTGCCCCAACACCAAACACCTCACCACCATCAGCTGGAGCTGCATTCCCAAACCCAGACATCAGAACTGTATGGCACAAAACCAGCAACAAATGACAGACAGGATCCTGGAGAAGTGCACCACATATCTGCCTAACAACAAGTTCCCAACATGCTCGGCCTGACTATCTGCCTCCGCTACTCCTGGAGATCCAAGCAGCCTCATCTGTTACTGTCCAGAAGTGCAAGTCCACACCCAGGAGAAAAGAACATAATTCCAAAAAAAGAAAAGACCAGTGGGCCAAACATAGACCAACAGTTTACAGCGAAAGGAGCTGGAGTGACCAGAGTGGGGAAGGGGCAAAGAGGGGGTAGGTTGGGGAATAAGGGGTACAATACAACTCTGCAAACAAGACCAATATTGTACGATAATTACAAAATAAAAATTAGAAAAAAAACTGGCCTAGGCAGCACTATTAACAATAGCGAGGATATGAAAATAACCCAAATGCCCCCAAACAGACAAATGAATCAGAAAGTGTTGACTTATGTACACAATGGAATATATTTATCAATTTAAAAAGACAAATTTGATGCATTTGTGATAAGATGGATGGACCTAGAAGGAATCATGTTAGCGGAAATAAGCCAGAAAGATACTGGATAATCTCACCTGTGTGTGGGCAAACAAAGGACAAAAGGACAAGGAAAATCTAAAACTGTCAGCAGAACTGAAGCATAGATCAACAGAGGGGTGAGGGGTAAAATCAGGGGAGGAATAGGCACAAGAGATTAAGATGATAGTTCATGGGTGACAAGGTAGTGGGAGAACCTCTGCATAGATAACAATGTAAAAGATGACAGACAGACAGATAGATAGCTAGATAGGCAATCATTTTTAAAAAGTCTCAGTTTAACTTCCTACCACCTAGGCTACACATGTCTAAGATTCTGAAACACTGCTTAGAACACTGGTTCTTATTCTTGGCTAACTGTTGGACACATCTGTATATCTCTTTCACGTAGGTCAGTGACATTAAGCAATCGGCTAATAGAGCATGCTACTACATCACAGATGTAGGATTTTAACCTAGGTTCACCCGCATTATGCCATAATAAATCCAAAGTTTAGCAACATAAATTTCTTAATAAGTCAATCAGAGAAATGAGTCATAATAAAATGGATTTCCTTTCTTCTTTTTGTCATAGAAAGGTTAGTCTCTATATGTATAAAGAGAGAATTTTTTTTTCATTGTAAGTGGTGACTTATTCGGAAAATATTACTTCTATAGCTGTCTTCCTCCTCTGGAACCGAGGCCACTCCTTCAGGCCACCAAAGAGATTAAAATTTGGATTAGTTGAATTAATTTCCCAACAATACAAAATTGTAATAGCAAATATTACCATTTTAGCAACTCTCCACTGGAGTAGCAGTTCCCTCATAAACTAACATATACCTCAACAAAATACTAGTTGGAACTTAAACATATATTGTATTCTAGATCTGTGCATTTTGTTTGTTTGTTTGGTTGGTTGGTTGGTTTTTTTTTTTTAAGAGACTAGGTCTCGCTATGTTGCCCGGGGTAGTCCCAAACCTACAAACTGAAGTGATCCCTAGCCTCAGTCTCCCAGGTAGCTGGGATTACAGATGCACACCACCACACCCAGCTATTTTTTGAGACTAGGTATCACTGGGCAATCATTTTTAAAGAACTTTAAAAAATAAATAAAACTGGCTTAGGGTTCTCAATGTCATGATCCCTATTTTTAGGAGAACACCAGGGAGATTATCATGTCCTAGCCTCCTACAGGCTACTAGCTTGCTGGTTTTTTTTTAACACATGAAGCCTCATAGGACTCTAAATTATAAAGGGGTAAAATCATATGACCCCCAGTTTTATGGGGCCCAAATCTAAATTTTCTCAGTATGCAGGGTTAATGAGACTTTGAGAAATGAGTCACATTGACCCACCACCCAGATACCTTCTGAGCACAGACAGCACAAGCCACAGTATCAGGACAATGTTTGGCTTCTGTCACAGAAAGCGGTTTTCTCTTTATTCTGAGATTTACTGTGGTTTTGAATATCTGTTCAGATAGCCCTCTGACTTCAGATAGCCCTCTGACTTCAGGATCTCGAATATATTTCTGCAACTGATGAAAAAGAATGATTCAGGGCATGTTCTTCTTTTAAAAACATTTTGAGGTATGATCTTCGAGCATTCTGTTTTGGACAGAATTTGGAGAATCAAATGTTAGTTGGTGAATCATTTATGTCAGAGCCACCAGGGAAGCCTAGATCAGGGTCTCCCATATGCAAAGCCTGAGACAAAGATTATTTGGAAAGTGGACAAAGAGCAGGAATAACTGGAGAAACAAAGGGAAGGAGGACAAAACAATATCACCATGCTTTATCAAGCTGGCCATTGCTGCTGGTGACTGGTGGTTGATATTGAAGAGATCACTGAATGTCTTGAAGGAATGGGTATCAAACCTATTCATCTGAGGATAGCTTTTATCCATTAAATTTCATCTCCCACTGGTCAAAGATCACCCATGGAATGTTAACTTCCCCATAATTCTCAATTATTCACATGTCAAGGCTAAGCAGCAGGCATTCTAAGCTACCACATCAGAGAAATCAAAGCAAGAGAAACTATGAGTTTTAGGCTGGAGATGAGGAACTGGTCAGGTGTACCTGTTTGAAATGGATCAAAATCTCCACTAAAATGATTGATGTCAGGCTACAAGAGTCCAAGATGGGACCAAAGTCGTAAGCAGCAACTCAAGAGGTTCCGAATACTACAGGTAAAAATGCCAGTTTTGGTAACTGATCCACTACAATGAGTTGAATTTTATCCTCTTCAAAATTGGTATTTAAAGTCCTAAATCTCGGTACCTCAAAAAGTGACCTAACATGGAAACAGGATCAGTGCCAATATGGTTTAGTAAATTCTCCATTGTAAAATGGTGTGTCCACAATTCAATATGACTGATACCCTCATAAAAATAAATTTGGATGCAGATACTTACACAGAGTATGTATCATGTGGAAATTGTAGTTATTGTAGAATGGTGCCACAAGCCAAGAAGTTACCAGAAGTCAAAAGAGAGGCCTGGAATAAAACCTTTCCTCGGGCCTTTAGAAGGAGATGGCCCTGCTTTCCATCTCAGACTTCTGGCCTTTGGAATTGTAAAACAACACATTTCTGTTGCTTAAACTACCCAGTTTATGATGCTCTGTTACAGCAATTCTAGGAAACTAATATACTACGATCTGTTGAATCACGGTGGGGGTTAGTCTACACTTCCACATTTCTAACAAAGTCTGCAGGCAGTTCTACGTGCAATTCAAGTCTAATAAACTTTGTCGAGAGTGAAATGAATAATACAGTACCTGTGCCCCAGGGAGAGTCATTCCAAAAAGCTTGCTCTTGACCAAACAATCCTGTGAAAATTCAAGACAGCTGTTGGATGCAGAACAATACTGGATTTAGGGAATTCTCTTTTCAAATATCAACTCAAGTAGTACTCAAGTTGTGTTTGCTGCTCAAAACAAGGGTCCAGAAAAATGATGAAGGAATAGATTACAACTTCAACACCCCTCACTCAAAACCTTTGCAAAGTATATCACGTAAGGCAAACAGTTCCCCTGTAACTTCCGATTTCTTATCGAAACATGAATGTATGGTATACATTCCACATTTTCAATATTTACATACATTGAGCAATTGCATTTCATGTGCAAATAACAGGTTAATGAGCTATCATTTCCAAACATTTTCATTTTGTTCTTATTTCACAATAAGGTTGTGTATGTGTATGAGAGCGAGAGAGACTAAAAGGAGGCCACTGAACAGATTAAGAACTATCTATTCTAATTTTGTAAATGAGTAAAGTCATTTGAGGGCAGGAATCAGGTCTTAAAAGGGAAGTCACATGATCAGTGTTCACTGCATGTAGAACTCCGAATGCACTCTTCTGAGACACCAAGTTTCTATTCTTGGAGAACCTAGATTTTTGTTCCAGCCTAGTAGTCACTATACCATTTTTTAACCATTGCTAATTGGTTGGTCAATATTCTCATCTCTTGCGCACAGTCATTTGAGACACGATATGGTTTTGAACACTGACTGGTTCAATGTACCTAACAATTTCTTCAACAGTCTTTAGTATGTCATATTCCCATCTCACCAAGCCCAAAAACCAAACTGAGTGAATGAATTGTGCACAATTCCTTGGGACCTTTCTCTTGACCTCTACTGCAATTGTACTCTATAAATATACAAATGGTTTTTTTAGAGAATGAACAAATGGATGAATAGATATAGAAAAGGTGAGCAACTGTTGCATGAAGAACCATTTTTAGGTTAAGGGTATACTAGAGAGAGACCTTTCCTATAAATGTTTGGAAACAGAGTGGAAATCAAGGTAAATGAAAACTGAAAAATGTGGGGTAGTAGAAAACAAAAGCACTAAAATGAAGTCTGCCTAATATATACTAGAAAGGAATAGATTGAAAGGGATATGTAAAGAAGTATAACCATATCTTTTCATTTGGTGAACATAAGTGTGGGGAGAGATATATGGGGAAGAGAGAGGGAGTATGTGAAAGAAAATATATAAAAGAAATCCCAGAGAGTTGTTGATACTTACAAATGTAAGGTTTTCTCACAATCTTTTGTTTTTATTTTCTAACATGAATAACATTCTCTTGCAAACAAATGTTTCCTAATAGATATAGCCACCAATAGACTATGGGTTCAACGATGGTGGGGATTTTGTCTGTTTTATTCACACCAATCAAAACCTGGTACAAAATAGGGCCTCAGCAGAGGCTTACAATTTTTTTAATAAGTCTATAAAGAGCAAGTATGACTCAAGCCAAAATATGATTTTTGTAATCTCTTTGTCTTGCAGTCTGGGCTGAAGTAATTTATAATTAATAGGTAAGGTATATATACCAGGATATCTTCCATTTACCTTCCATCCTTCTCCATCAGCTCTTTGACTTGAGAGCCTAACCTGTATAAACTATTCCAACATCTTCCTTGTCATTTTTTTTCCTATTGGGGTTGACTCCTGAAAACCCCTGGCAGAAGATCAGGGAGAAAGTAAAGAATGCCATGATATTAATTTCCATTTCTTCTTCCCTTCCAGTTTTCATCGAGGTAGATGGGTTTCTCAAAAGCAACCATCTTTACAAGACTTTTCTGGGTTATAGTGCTTTCTCATCTTCCTTCAGATTCTGCTGTAGTAATATCTATGGCACTACCAGCACTAAAAATCTATGGTTCCTACAATATCTTTTATGGTTCCCCTACATCCTACCGACATCTTTATAAATAATGTCCTTATTAATTTCTCCTTGAATTATCTTAATCCAAGAACATCATCTGTTTACTGTTGGGGCCTCAATTAATAAAGGGAGAATTAGATCTTTTCAAAAATAATCCCTCTATTGTGTACCTTTCCCTCTAAAAATTACAATTTGTTGAAAATGGAATTTCATCTGCGATCATCTAAAGGGTGAAGGAAGAAAATATTTATGTGAGAAAGGTTATGTTTTGCCTATGAAATCCTTTTACAAAAGTATACACAGCTATAGCAAAGATAAAACAGCAACGTACAGTTTTGTGAACATTTCCTTGTGTATGTATGATCAATCTGTCCATAGCAGGCTATTCTACAAAAGATGAGAAACTTACAGACCTGGAATAAATGTAAAAAACTATTAATAATGCAGTTTGTCCTTTGCATGCAATCATTTTAGCATTGTTCTTCTGTGTTATAACCAGCATATTATGTTGGAGATTGGGGTAAAGCAACCTGAAAAATAATTTCCCCAGAATTGCTTGTTTTTGTACATGCTGAAATTAGACTTGTTGTTTGATCATCTTATTTAGACATATTTTAGATGAAAAGAACTTTAAATTTGGTGTATATATCTCAAGGAACTCTATTTCTTTGAAAGAATACAAGAGGGTATGCTAGTATTCAAACAATACCAATTCCCAGAAAATATATCAGAAGATTGGGCTTGCCCTCTGCCCATGGCAGAGATTGTTCTATGTAAGTCAATCAGCAAAGCTAAGCTGGCTAGAACTTGAATTAGTAAAAGGTTAGGATTAAGCTTTTTGTACTTATGTCTTTATGGCAAGTGCCATAGAGAAGATAACTAATAAATATTTGTTGAAAGAATTAAGGATTTTTTACTAACATATCACAGAAAGAGGATGAAAAATCCCCATGAAAACATAGGGTTTCCTTTTTTTGGAGTCTTGACTAGCTCAGAATAGTTCTTTAGCTAGATCCAAAGAACTGGCTGCTGTAATCTAATTTAATTTTGCATGTAATTATCTACATACAAAGTGTTCAGCACCAAATCATTACAGAAAAGCAAAACATAGATTTTGCTTTGGCAGTACTTATAGGATTTTTGTAGCTATTTATCTTAGGATTCTCTTTCATTTCTTTATGGCCTTGAGAAACTTTGAAAAACTATTTCAACATGTTTAGCCACCAGAGTTTCCATGTCTTCTGTTTGTACCTCAAGTTACTCATTTCTCCAAATTGTGACCTAGAACGGGTGTCAAATATATACATATATTTAATACATTCTTAGTTTCTCTCCTGTTTCTTTACCTTTTTGACTCCATTGAAAATGAGTGGGTGATGATATCTGAAATTCAGAGCAAAAGAGAGCTGTTAGGAAACGTGTATATATTCTTCTAAGAACATGAGTTGAGACAGAGTTCACGGTAACATGGAGAGACAAAGCCTGTCACTCCACCACTGTGACTGTGGACTAGATGTGCTTCAGATATGGTAAAGGAAATGGCACCCTCTCTGCAAAGTTGTATTTCAGAAGTAATTTCAAAAAAGATTTATTAAGAGGCTACAGCATGGGAAAAAGTGCTAGGAACGACTGGAAATTGACTTTAGCCTTGGTATTTAGCCGAAAAGCAATATTCTTCTTACATAGCAATTTTTGAAAGGATGACTAATCAAACACCCACATCAGTATCATTTCTGGCATCCCTGACTAGCATTCACAGTATTAAAGAGGCATGTCACTCTTTCAGATTTATTAATAGCTGGGCATTAGCTTTTACATACATATAAATAATCTATAACATGGTGTAACAATGAGGAATGTTACATTTTTGTGAGAAATCAAAATAGTAAGTATTCTATAATTCAGTTATTTAAAATATGTATGAGAACAAACATTGGAAGGGACCACAAAAAAAAAAAACGTGAAAGAGCTGCCTCTTTACACTTGAACTAAGGAAGAGATATTTTCTACTTAAAGCACTTTTTAACTTGTGATTTATGGTTATGTGGTTACAAATTACAGTTTTGAATTTGAGGCTTAGGGCTACATGGTTATAACTAGTACAACATTAATTATAAGAGATAAGTTCAGGGTGGGATTTGCACTCACAACACTGACCCCACTA
This sequence comes from Uropsilus gracilis, assembly GCA_004024945.1. NCBI lineage: Eukaryota > Metazoa > Chordata > Mammalia > Eulipotyphla > Talpidae > Uropsilus > Uropsilus gracilis. The sequence goes on from PVHY01008071.1 coordinate 54,988, forward strand.
CACAATTACCCCATGGCCTGAAGCTGTAGTGGAAAATAGGAAGTGCAGATCTATTGGGATCATTTGTGACCTTTTTCATCCCTTCTAGCTCCTTTCTTTTTAACTACCCAGAGTTTAGGTATACATGCAGTTCTCTTGAACAGCCAAGGGAAGCCTATGTAACTGGTATTAACCCCCCTTGACCTTGCGAGGCCATGCTTCCACTCCTAACAGGATTCACATTTTCAAAATAATCCATTTTTTTTCATAATACGCCACAAATATAGCTTAGTGCTAGATGCCTTAAACTTCAAACACTACAATTATGGGGAAAAGAAAACATAATAATTTCAAATTGAGAGTTTCAACGATCTTGGGGTGAGGATGAAGCAAGGAGACAGGGTAAGAGCAACTTTCCTAGAACCCATGGAATGACGTCAGAGAAGCAGCCAGCTTCATCTGGTACTCCTATTCTGAGGCAGTGTGTCTCACAGACTCCACACATACGCTATTTTTCTTCCTCCGCTACCCTGTCAGTGCAGGCACCAGTGTATCCGATATCATTCTTCATTCTGAGTTTTTCTTTCTCCCAGTCACTTGTTCGTAATTTTCCTTTACTGCATCATTGAAATCTGTCGTGACATTCCTGATAAATTCTTCATGCCCTTGCCTCCTGTCATCCATAACATTATCTCCCTTTTTTCTAGGGATTTTCTTTATATTCAGCTCCGAAAACTCTAGCAAGTGTTTTCTCACTGTTCATTTTCCTACAAAAGTGGAAAAAATCCAACTCACCAACTAATTGGATCATCTCCATGCATTTTAAAGAAAGGGTACAAAATGGTCAAGTTTGCTTTCAAGAAATCTTCAAGGCATCCCTTCAACTGTTTTTCTGAGCTGCAGTTCCCCGCTCTCTCTCTCTCATTAGCCCTCATTTCTTCCCTCAAAAAAGTTGAAGTGCCAGGGTTATGGAGAGAGGATGTGGGACAGGCTGTTTTGACAAGTTCAGTCACAAAGGAAATATCCGCTGCACCAGAAAGGAGCTATTTTGGAAGAATTTCCTCTGAAATCGTTTGGGAAACATAGAGAACACTTAATGCAATCATATAGCTCATCGTCACTTCGTAGCATGTGTGGGCATAAATATTATTCTTTTTATCTCCTGGCTCTGCATATTAACAACTTGTGCAACTGAAAAATACACAGAACTTATCATTTGAGGAGGGAAATACCCCCTTACATTAAGGGACCGGCCACCAGGAGAGGAGCTGAAGTGAGGTTGACACATCGCTTCATTATCCTATGTGCTGCCTCCTTCTTACTATCATCCTCCCTCTTTCCATTTCACAATTCTAGTAAAGGTTGTGATCCCAACTGAAGACTGGCAGACTTCTTCCCCAGCTTCTGAGCGTGTTAATGGTACACATCCCTCTGCTTTCAGTTCCACGCAGGGTTGCTTCCGCTTAGAAAGAGTCCCTGTGTCCAATAGCATGTTCCCACATTAATAGCTGGTCAGCATAGGAACAGAAAGGCCTGATCTAATCACTACATCTTGGACCAATCCTGCATGACTCTGCCAGCTTCAAAGTTCCACATGGGGTTGACTGAGGTTTCAGATGAGATTAAACTGTAGCCCAACCTCTGCCTTTAAGTAATCCTGCTTTCACTCCTTCCCTGCATATAATAAATACCCTGAACATTAATTTATCTTAACCTGCTTCTCAGAGAATTCTGCATCACTATGTGTTTCAAGCTGAAGGAAAGGTCCATACACGGAATTAAGCTACAAAAATGCTGGATAGACTGAGGAGCAAAAGGGAGGTGCTCCTTGAAGGATAGAAAGAAGGTTCCAGTGCAAGGGTAGGTCCTAAGGACTGCGATGATGGGGCCAGAAAATGGATCACAAATAGAGCAGCTGTTGAAATATTTACTGTCAACATTTTATATGTTATATTTATAAATACAGTAACGGATATAATATTTTATAATATTGCAAGCCTTTCGCATAAGACAAGGAGACAAACTATGTGGAAATGTGATAGGAATCATCTTTTCCACTATCTTTTAAATTTTCATGGTGCTATCAATGTTTCCAGTAATTCTAGCAAAGTGATATTATTTGGGGTTTATGTTCCTGGTAAGCAAGGGAAGTCTGAGAGGTTTCACTTAGCCATTCCCACTGCAGTGAAAGTCAATGTGGGGGTTCTACCATATGCTGAGTTTGTTTACTCCAGTCATAATTTTAGAACTGAGTAAATAATCACAGTCTTGTTCTAAAACTCCATTAGTCAACCAATCCGTCACTGGTGACCCACAGCAACATCCGAGAATTCCAGGGTTAGTATCAAGTCCAAGCTTCTCTTGAGTAATCCCTGATGTGGTCATTTCCCATTCTCTAGTCCATGCCACTCTGATAAGTGGCTCAAAGTTTATTGATGATGGTTTAGAGGACGCATTACAGTATGTACTTATTACAATGTCAAAGGGATCCTTCTTTCAAGAGACCCCAGATCCCCTTTACTCCATGACCTGGCTCTGGTCTGAAGACAGGGTCAGAGGCTTCAACTCTCGTGGCTCTAATTCAAGTAAGGTTACTCTTTATTTACTAGACCTAGATTTCTCCTCCTAGTTTTGCCAATCTTCTAATATCAGTGGGTTTTGTGGGTATTCTGGAGTACCTTTCAAAAACCCATCCATTACTTTTAAGACTGAAACATTTATTTCCCTATTTGCTGAGATTGTTGGCAGCCAACATTTCTCAGCTAAGTCCCTATTTGGGACATGCCCGGGCCTGAAGAGAGAGTTACTTTGCCTAATATCATGTCCTTTCTGGGAGCAGCTTATATCCAATGACTACTGAATGCAAGGGCTCCAAATCAGAACACTCTGCAGGACTATGTCAGCTTCAGTGTTCATTTTAGCAGTAGCCATAGGCTCTGCTGTGTCTGCATAGTTCAATTCCTCTTTGCTTAACTCTGCTCCCTTCACACCTTCATGGGTGTTAATGGGTGTAAAATAAAATTTCACAATGCAAATCTTGTCTCAGAGTTTGGTCTGAGGAAGCTGAACTGTGACAATAATCTGATAACCTTTTCCAGTCCTGGGGACACTGAGTTCAATTAGTTATCCCCAAAGACCCTTATATAACAAAACTAGCTGGTAACCACCCTTGCATTGCCATCTATGACAGTAATCACAACCACTTTGTCATTGGCAAATGCCTTTTCTTGGCCTTTACCATTCTTAGATTCCATCACCCCCAATAAAATAAGGAAGTAGTCCAATGATGGCTTCTCCCAGCACTGCTGACCTGATGAAGACAATTATGACAGCGTTTACAAAGCTCCCCTCTCTGCCCCCTTGTATTTCTTGGTGCCCCGGCAAAGAAGGGAACATGTCATCTGCATTTTTCCAGGGGTTGTGGTGGGAGAAGTTGGGGACAGGACACGCACAAGAAATTCACTGAATCTTTCCCATCTCTCTAGGTTCTTGGATTCATTCTGGGCTCTCGACCTTGTAAGTCATGCATGCATGCATGTAAGTCACTCTGGAGTTCAGGTCTTAGTCAGTTACTCCTGGTTGTTTCAGGAAATACATGTAGTTCAATCTATATGGACTTTCCAGACTATAGAATTTCTGAATGAAGCAGAATTCATTCATATCTATACATGCTCAATGTTATATTTTATCCTTCCTAGTGCCTTTAAAATTCATTCTCATATATGTGTTTCTCAGTCTATTGCTGATACAATTTAGCAAAATATTTTACCAATGCTTAAATGAGTTGTCCCCTCCCCTACTCAGTCTTATTCTGGCCGTTTACTGGGTGTGCTATGACAAGACTCCAGTAATGGACTGTGTCAGCAGTGGGTTCTGATAAGACTGCATTCCCTTGCAAGGTAATATCCTTCAGTGAGGTTAATACAGGCTTACAAGCAAGAGGGATCTATGCCCTGAGACAAGTATCTCTGTCTAAATCCATACTTACAATCTGGGGGTTCTCACCCTTAATGCCAAATTGAGCTTCATTTCCGATATATATGTACACATACACACACACACATGCTGTTCTGTGGCTTTTACAGCATTTTCTTCTTATATTTGCCATTTGATAATGTCCCTTCTTCTTACTTAGATTTACTCGAGTTGAAAAGTACACTAGCGATGACCTTAGATTCTATAGCATGTGGGTTCATTCTTCTACTAGGCAGCTAAAGTTGAGTGACTAAAGCACAAGGACAGGTTGCTCATATTGACCTTGGTTGCTTCATCCATCCATGTAAAGAGGGTTTAAAGGTAAGCACACATACCTCACTTCCCTAAGTCCTTGCATTTTTGTATATTTGGAGAGCTAAGAGCTCTCCTCTAAGACTTACAGAGCAGATACATTAGGGCTAAAAACAAGAATGCTAAATCTTTTACAAATGATAGCAGAGTTCTAAATCCAAGCTCCAAGTCCAAGAGTGACTTGCTGATGGCCACACACCTAGAAGAGCTGGGTTCTGTGTTCAGATGTGCCTATTTAATTCCCACTACAGTCTCCTCTGTGAAAGAGGAGACAGTGCAGCATGCTTCCATCAAAATATGGTTGGGTGGAAATATCCCAAAACATAGCAATGATAATTAAGGTGGAAACCCCTACTTTACTTCTTTTGAAAAATGGGAATTAGCACTTGGGAGGCAGGATGAAGTAGAGAGTTATTATTGTTCACTCTCTTAGGGACACTTAAAATCTAACTATAAAACAGATGGTGTCACTTCTATGTGGAATATAGAGAAACACTTACATAATTGGTTAAACAAAGGCAAACTTTAAAACAAATGCCTGAAAACTGACCATCCACCTGAGGCATCAGGAGGGTCAGGAGAGGAAAAAGACAAGGAAGGGTTGGGAGAGAGGATAAGCTTCAGTGGTAGGAAACTACCTGAGGGGAGAAATTCTATATTATCAAAATATTAACAAAGATATAAAACAATGATGCTTAATTAATTTTAAAAAATGAAAAAGAAACAATATAGATCAGCATCCAGACATTATTGCTCATTCAGTCATGTGGGCTCTAGTCTTTCATCTGAACTCCAAGAACTTTGGGATCTGAACATACTTACAAACAAGGTACCATAATTTAGCAATATAGCATATAATTGTGGCAAGACTTTTCTGTCATGAATGTCATTTCTTTTTAAATTATTAGATTCCACCTATAGAATTTAGAAAGTGATATTCAACAAAATCTCCATTTCATAATCACAATGCAAAATAGGGTAACTCTTGTCTTATGTCTCTGCTTGAAATTGGGATTTCAGTCTTAGATTATGGTATGGAAAAAAATTCCTTAGCCCAATGCAAAACAAAATCCTGTAAAAGCAGACAGAACTCTTTCCTCCTCCAAATCATTTGCAATTCCAATATTCACTCATATATATTTTAGGCACTGATGTATGATGAAGCTCTTTATTATTTTCCAGAGTCAAATGTGGCATGATTATTTTTCCCCCTTCTCTCTACTTCATTCTCTCACGGACACTTAAAATCAGACAGTCTAGTTCACCATCAACTAGGCTCTCACACTTTCCTTACAATGACTGCAAGATCTTCTCAAAATTAAAATTTACTGTAACAGCAATGTATTTCCCAATGTTTCTTCCCGCTTTAATCATGCTAAGATAGTAACAAGTATAATGAATAATGTGGTTACATTGATGAGAACTCTCATTTGTGTAAAGTATAATTAAAAGGATAAGTAAAGTTCAGTTAGCCCTGAAGAATCTCAATTCCGAAATTGATTAAATAAACTTTATTAATATAGGAAGGGTTGTAACGGGTAATATGTTATTTAAAGACTGTATTCCAAGAAAATGTATAATTGAAGAGGTTAAGAGTGTCAGATACTCAAAACCTATCAAGAAAACATATGCATAACTAAATATCCATTGGTGCTTAAGTGCTCCCAAATTATAAACATTGTGACCTTATACTGAGAATCTCTTGCCAAGTCATTTCAAAGTGGTGGAGCTAGTGCTGTCTGGAGGAAAAAGGAGTGTCATAAAAAGACACTGTCACTCTCTTCTATAATTAGTGAAAGGTTCCCAGTCTCCCTGTGATCCGGAAATGATGGAAATTCCTTCCTGTCTACCACTAAGAAAAGATAAACAAATAAAGAAGCAAAATTACACAGTATGGGAGCACTCTTCACTGCTGCCTCCAGAGTGTACCAAGACCTGCACACAGCATGAGACTTTCATGAGATGAACTAAATAATATAACTGGTATTCTTAAAAGGTCTTAGTGAATTTGTATAATGTCTACAGATGTAAGAATTGAGGAACCTTGTTCACTAGATAAGTAAATGAACAGAAATAGTTTTACACAAGCGAAGTCACTGTATTCAACATTATGTCCTCAATATATACATTTAATACATACATATATATGTGATAGATACATATATACATTGATATATCAATATCAAATTGTGGTTATATCATCTAATAATGCATCAGCTGATAATTAATTAGGTTCCCTTTCAAGTTACTGGAAAAGAAATAATTAAAAGTATGTGACTGAAACAGAATCCATTATCCTTTCAATTCACTCACTTTCTCATTTTCTGGAAAGTATTTAAGAAAGGTTTTTTAAAGTTAATAAAATGGTTAATATATTATTTCTGTTATACTTTCATTTAGAGGTAATATGTATGTATGTACAAAAACAGAACAAAAAGGTTTAGGCAAATTGAAACTTGTTCAGTTTTTATACACTGCTTTTTATGTTATCATGTAAATTAAATCCTGCCTTCACCAAAACCTTAGAGTTGAAAATAAACACTAAGATATGGGTGAATGTAATGTCTCAGTCTCTACCTCATTTTAGAATGTTTAAAATGCAGAGGAAATGAATTCTGTGAAAGATTAATATTCCCCATAATGCTTAAAAAATTTTAATATTCATCTTCTTAGAAAGACAAAGTATAAAGTCCTGTTATGAACTGTCAGCTGAATAAAACAAGGCATGCCACCTCCATTTCTTTTCTGTATGTTTATCACCAAGTCCTGGTATAACAGTGGCTCTGTTTCCACAGATACAATTTTGATAATAAAGTCTTAGGTTTTGGTCCTGTCACCAGAAGCAGGCTCTGAGGTGAAGAACCAAGTGTGATTTACTATTGAAGCAAGTGTTTCTTAGGGAAAGTAGTCCAGAAGTGAGGGAAGCAGAATAAAGTGAGATTTTAGATGAAGCCAGTCTTAGGGAATAGTGGAATAGAAGTCACACCACAGTTTGCCCTGCCTCAAGCCGAGGGAGCTGGACTTTCACACCCTGATAGTGTTAATCATTGGCCACTGGCCACCTTGGAGCATGGGGGCATTCCTGGCTCTCAAGTTCTCTAGATAAGTCAATTGGAATAATTTTAAGGGTACTTCTAGAAGGAAGACTGCTGCTCTGAATTATTTAGAGTAAAACAAGCAGAAGTAAGGGAATGGGCAATCAGTGTAGAGAAATTAGTGACATCATCCACAAATCTTAATTCTGTTTATTCTCCTTCCCAATCACACTCTCCCCATGTCTTCATTCTTGCTTCCTGAGATCATTTCCCAAGTAAACTACTTGCACCAAAGACTTTGTTTTAGGTTTTGCTCCGAAAATCACACAAACAAGTTCCTCCTCTTCTTGGAAAACCGCTTTCAGCCTCTTCCTAAAACTATGAAGACTTGCTCTACACCTACCTAGGCATGTTTGGAACAGAGCTTCTCTAAAGCTGATTTTTTTAGAACTATCTTACCATTTACCTCACTACATATATAGAGTAAACTGCTTCATATAATTAGCATTACATGAGTGCTATTTCCACTGGCAGGAATCACCCCAGCAGGAGGGAACTCAAAGTTTCCTAATCAAGCTTGTTATAATTCGCTCCATTTATTTCTGGTAATTCTATATTAATGCAGTCTGGTGTACTCAAGTAACAGAAACAGGGGGGAAATGTATCTTACAAAACTAGCCAATCTCCTTGACTATCCTCCTTGGATACACAGTTATGCTACTCCAAGTTTTCCCAATTTGGTCTTTCTTGGTTCATTCTCCAAATCTACATACTAGGCTGAGATTACTCTCACCTTTTCTTAAAAATATTACTTGAGGAGGCAAATGACAGACTTCAGAAGATGTTTGTGAAACACCTATCTGGTAAATGACTTATATTCAACATTCAATAATAATAACAAAACAGCTCAATTTTAAATTGACAGAAAAAGAAACTGACAGATTTGAGCACACTTCACCAAAGAAGAGATATAAATGTCAAATAAGTACATTAAAAAGATGTTCGAAAAATGTTTCCCATTTGGTTGGGCTTCTTTTAGTTTTTCCTGTTGTCTCTTTTGCCGTGCAGAAGCTTTTGTTTGATGAAGTCCCATCTGTTTATGTTTTCCTTCAATTTTTTGCCTTCTGCAGATGATTCCAGAAAGGGATTTCTGAATTGTACTTCATGGAGGGTTTTGCCTATGTTTTCCTCTATGTATGTTATGGTTTCAGGTCTGATATCTAAATCTTTTATCCATTTTGAATTAATTTTTGTATATGGTGTGAGAGAGATGTCTTGGTCCATTTTTTTGCATGTCTTAGTCCAGTTTTCCCAGCACCATTTGTTGAAGAGACTATCTTTGTTTCAATGTAAGTTTTTCCCTCCTTTGTCAAAGATTAATTGGCTATATGTGTGTGGCTTTATTTCCAGATTCTCAATTCTGTTCCATTGGTCTGATTGTCGGTTGTTGTACCAGTACCAAGCCGTTTTAAGTATTATGGCTTTGTAGTATAGCTTGAAGTCTGGAATAGTTAGTCCTCCATTCTCTCTTTTTTTTGGAGAGG
>PVHY01008072.1:0-63726 GCA_004024945.1 Uropsilus gracilis
CTCGCGCTCTTTAATCTTCTTTCCTTAACTCCTAAACTTCCCCCCGCCCCTACCTCTTCGGCACAAGACCCACATTGGGTACCACACACAGCTAACGCTCAATCTGTCCTCACTACTGGTTTGTTCTCCTGCCACTCTTAGCTTCAGGGAGCCAATAAGAACGGAACGCCCCTCGTGAGGTTGCCGCCCATAAACAAAAGGCACTCTTCCTCCTCCCCTCCCCTCCTCTGGCCCCGCCCCTTCTGCCTCTTCCCTCATCTCTACCACCTTCGATTGGACTAGACGAGGTCCAATCCGCTATCTCAAACAGCCATTGGGGCACGGAAACTTCGCTCAGAAAATTATCAACACTCGATTTGTCGACAGGCTTCCCATTCTCCCGCCCCTGCCGCACCTTCGCCCACTCCAAGGAGGTCGGTCATATCTCGATGTTCAGTGATCCGAGATGTGGGAGACTATTGGTTGACGGAGCCCATCAGACCGGACTGTAGTGGCCCGTGATTGGCCAACATAGGCACGATCAAGTTTGGCTGTCTACTCCTCCGCTACTCCGCCCTCTTTTCCTCCACGCCCCCGCCTGCTTTTACTTTCTACGCATTTCTATTTCCTCCTTTATTTATTTATTTGTGATAAACTTAAATGACCCGGCGACGGAGGCGGGACTCGAGACCAGATGGAGGATGACGAAGGGCCGCCTGGGGCCAATTGCCGAGGGGACTGCGGGGTGAGGGGCAGCGGCAGTGGCCAGTGAGAGGCAGGTGTCTGGAGCGCGCTAGGCCTATGGAGCCGGGAAGCCCCAGCGGAGGCGGCGGTTACCCGCTGTCTGGCGCGGAGAGCTAGCTGGGGGGAGCCTCGTAGGGGAGGAGGGAGTGTCGCTGTCGCAGACGGCGGAGGCTGCAGGGTGGAAGCTGAATCCGGAGCGGTGGGAGGGAAAGCGGGAGTGAGGGTCTGGCCAGGCGGCAGCATGCAAGGCCACACCGAGTCGGGGTTGATTTCTCTGGAGTGGGACACAGGTTGCCAGGCCGGGAGGTCTCCGGAGGCCGCTGAAATAAATGCCAGAGCTCAAAAAAAAAAAAAAATCGTTCTGGTGGAAGATTTAGAAAAACAGTTCGGACTACAGCATCCCTTGTAAATGAAGATAGTAGCCAAAGGGGACTGACTGTCTCGTTACTAAACGCCTAAATACCAGCGATCCAACGGGACCCCACAAAATTCAGTCTCCCGAGAGCTAGAAGGAGCAGATAAAGCAACACTGAAAATTAAATGTGCTTCCGATGCTTCAATAAAGCCTTCATCCTTATCCATTTTTCAGTCAACATAGCTCTCCTGAGAGTCAAATTCTTCAACGTGTTGGTCCAGTACTCAGGCACCCGGGGGTGGAGGGGTGGGGGGAAGGCAGGGTGGAATGAGGTTCAAGGCCAGCAGGAAGCTCAGGAAAGGATTCCTAAAGGACTAAGATGGAAATTAAATACACCCTTCACTATACAAAAAACAGCCAAAATAATATTTAACACTTTATAGCAATATTCACAGTGTAAGCGACTATCAAAAACAGCATGGTATAAGAATGTACAGTATTTGCAATTTGCAAATGATACTTATTTCAAAACATGCCTTTGATGTATGGTTTCCAGTAGACTTGCATTGAGTATGCTCAAATTTGTCCTTGGCTTCTTTGTGACATACAATTTAAAGTAATTTATGACACTAAAGATGATTGGGCATAACTCCAAATACAGCTTGGATAAGTGGGAATTAGCCCAGGAACAGGGTGGGAGTCAGTGAATGAAAAATGACTAAGAGGAAGCAGGAATAAAGGGGATTTTGGCAGAAACAACCTAACAGGATTCTTTCTGGAAGCTAGGCCAGGGTGATCAAACTTAAGAGTGAACAGACATAAGGAGCAAAGGGTATATCCGTAACCTCAAACAATTCTCCCATCATTCACCCTACCTGCCCTCCCCCCCACCCCCACAGACACCCACCCTGTCCTGAAAATTGTAGCAAGAATTCCATAATTAGTCAAGTGGCAAAAGAAATGTTTTCCTGGTTAGCAGTTTGCAGAAGTCAGGAAAAGGATTCTATAAGAATGATGTGGTAAGGAAGCGTGGGAGGGTGATTAAAAAAAGTTAAAATTGATAGAATATGAAAATAAGAGTAGATTGCTTGGAGAAAAATTGTATGAAGAATCTATGCCAGTCCCCTAAACAGCAGCCTTCATAGATCTGACTTGTTTACACGTACTTAAACTTTAGAAAGGATGAAAGTGCTAGTAAATTTACTCTTCTATTACAGAGGACACATTTTAAATACTTCATCCATGTCACACTTCAGAATTTGTTTTCAAATTCAAATCTATTTCATTATACTATTTTGTCGTTCATTCATTCAACAAATATTAAGTGCATTTTCTTCATATGAGATAACACTTATTGAACATTTTTAAATGCCAGGAACTTAGACACTAAAGGTATACATTTGGCATTTTTCCGTTGACTACTAAGAAGTAAATTATCAGGCTGTGTACATATGTGATATATGCAATCTGGGAATACAGAAGAGAACCCCTGCCTTCTTAGAATTTGGAAATATTTGCAACATACTTAGCTTATCACAAAACTAAATTCAAAAGTCAATCAAGTATGGGCACTATTTAGACATGTAGATTGAAACATTTTATAACTGGACAAAAAAGGAGTATTAATAGTGGAATATCCAAATGAAAACACTGCTCTCTTTCCTGCCACCATCGTCAATGGTTTTAACTGGATTGGTTTGTGTCACCAGCAATAGGTCATTTGTAAGCCCTAGTTTACGTCCATTGACAGTTTTACAGCTTTATTTACAAAGACCACACAGTGTTTCATCATTTTTTTTAATGTATTACAGTTTCTTCTACAATTATAAAATGGGATGTTTTTCCATTGCTATTTTCTGTTGTTGTTTTGGGTAAGAAAACTGTTTTTGCAGCATTGATTTATATCCAGACAACTTGGTAAATTCTTTTATTACTTATCATTTATTAGTTGATCCCCTTGGTAATAGTGATAGCTTTCTTTGTATCTCTTAACTGTTCGCAGTCTAGTGCTTCTTTTAAAAAAAATTTGTTGACCACCACTGACATGAATATTAAATAGGAGTTACAGTACTATGCATCTTTTTCTTGTGAATTCTTGATGTTGCTCTTTATATTTCTTGCTGAAAGTACTCAAACAAGTTTCTGTATATTTATAGCTTACAAAGCAATGTATTTTAACAGTCATGAGTGATGATCTACCAAGTACTTTTCTAAATGTTTAAAATAATCAGTTATTTTTCCTTTATTCTGTTAATATATTAAATTATAAGGATAGATTTACTGGTGTAGAGTCATCTTCCATTCCTAAATAGGTTTTCGTAATTTTATTATTTAATGAATGATGTGTTTAATTAACTAATGTTTTTATGTTGAAATTTGCTAACATCAGATTGATATTCATAAGTGGGTAGCCCTTGTGAAAGCTTCATCTAATTTTGAGATTGTTCTTAGACTAGCCTCATAGAATTGGTTGGAAAAGTTTTCTTTTTCTTCATCCTTATTTCTTGCCCCCACTTTAAAAAAAAAAAAAAATAGATCTTTGTGTAGCTTCTCAGTTCTATAGTTTTTGGTCCCATTACCTTTTTACCTCTTCTCAGTCATTTCAGTGTTTAAAAGGTATTCATTTATTCTAGATTACAATATTTTACATTTATACAGTGTTATTTTAGGTTTTAATCACTTGTCTTGGCAGTGATCATGTCTGTCGGATCCAATTTTTTTTCCTTGTTACTAGGTAATTGAATTTTTAGTATTTATTTATTTGTTTATGTAATAATTGTACTTGCAATTTTATGTAGTTTTTATTTTTTCAGGTACATACCTCAAAACCATCTTCTTAGATTTGAGTGGTTTTAGAATTTTATATCTTAATCTGTCACTGTGTAAGGGTTCATTCCAAAACTTAACAGCTTAAAATAATCATTTTATTTGTACCTTATTATATGAGTTAGCAATTTGGGCTAAGTTTACTTGAGTGGTCCTTCAACTGGTCTTACCAGCTATGTGTTTGAGTCCTCATTCCAGATCACATGAATGTCCAAAATTCCTGTTATTTCCTCTTGATGCACAAGTTCAACAAGCACTCCCCAAGAAAAAGTTATTGATCATTTAGCTAAGCTAGGAGAACTCTTCTCTCTTTCATCAGTTCTTCTTTGTGAGCACAAGTCTCTGGTGGTTTTAAAAACATAATATTTGTAATTTTTCTGATTTTCATTCTAATTCATTTAAGAGTTACAACTAGCTCTGGGTTACTATCTTTTATATCCTGTCTGGAGGCAGAATATAATTAAAGTTTTAATTCAGATTGCTACTTTTCTGTTAAAGAACTTCTATTTGAATCCTTTTGGCAGATATTGTGTCTGAAGATAGTGAAATTTGCCATCTACTTCACATTGTAAACATACTAAACATATTCATTTAGTATGACATAATAAAGTGAAACTTCCAAATCTGTTTCTATTGTTTTACTCTTGATTTGAGTCACTCATTCTTGGTTTTTAACATGTTTCAAACAAATTAATTACTGTTGGATAGTATGATGAACAGTATAGAGAATAATTTTTCTTTTGGGAGGCAGATAAAGTACAGGCAGACTTTGATTCCATTTTGATTCCCTTTCAGGTTGGTGTTAGTGTTTTAGTCAGATGGGTCTATTTTTACAGATGGATGTCAGTGGGCATATCCTTCTTGGTATCTCAAATGAAAATAAGTATATTTATAAGTTCTTTATTTTTATCTCTGAACTCCAACTTCTGTTTCCAAACAAAAAATATCTATGCTCTATTATGGTCTCATAGCTTTTATTTTGATACTCTATGCATAAACAGACTAAATTTCATAAACTCCTCAGGAGGAAATCAAAGGCAGAATTTTGAGCTTACTTCTCTGTCAATTCTTCCTCTATGAAGTTTTTCCTCTTAAATTTCAACCTCTTTGATAGAATCAATTCCTGCTTTTCTCTACCCATTAAGCCTGTAATTTTCTTCTCAGACCTGTTCCCTTACTTTGCAAATTTGCAAATGCCTCAAAGAAGAGGCTAGCTCTTTGTGTGTTTTTCTCCTCTTAGAAACCATAACCTCTCAAAATCAGCATGGACTGTGTTCAAACAAACAATACATAAATTCATACTTTATTCAGATTTTATAGGTATGGAATATAAATAATCAAGAAAGCAATTTGTCATAACAGCTAAAATGATTCTTTAGTCTAAAAAATATACCAGCCAGGCTTGGTGGCACATGCCTGTAGGTGGCAGCCTAGAAAGCCACCGCCGGGGCCAGGGATCGTGGTTCGAGTCCCACTGGGGGCACGTAGCAAGACCTAGTCCCAAAAAAATAGCTGGGCATGGGGGTGCACGCCTGTAATCCCAGCTACCTGGGAAGCTGAGGCTGGGGATTGCTTGAGTCTGTGGTACCCTGCGCAACGTGAGCCTGCGGTTCCACGGGCAACAGTAGCAAGACCTAGTCTCAAAAAAATAAATTAAATAAAAAATATACCAGTTACCAGAGGGAATAGTTGAAATAGTTGGGGGGGGTTAGGGACTGCTTGTGGGAGAAGAGGATAAGTGAAGAAGAGGATAGGGCATTCATATGAAAATTTTGGTGGAGGATAAGTGAAGCATGTTATGGAGGTGTGAAAATATACTACCAAAATGTTATCGTTACATAAATAATTGAAAAATGAATACAATTTCAGAAGAAAAATAAAGTGAAAGTTTTACTTAGCTGAGATCCCCCCCCCCCCCGGCATAGTCTAATATATTACCGTCCATTATGAGTGGAACCCTGATGAATAAACATGTTACTTGACCAAGTTGAGCTTACAAAAGTAGGTCTCATGTCTTGTAATATTTAAATCAAAAATCTCTATAAACAGTTGGTAGAGCAAGAATATCTTTCATTCAAACTCATATTATCCCAAGGATGAGTCTAAGATTCATAAAGATTGCTCTTCCAATTCCAAGGGTCCAATCCTACTTATTGTATCGTGACCAGAATATCTGACTTATTTCCTAGGCAGGGTTTCTATTGATGTTGTTACTTCCAACATTGAAGTTCTAAGAGCTGATGAGTCTCTCTAAGGTGGATTCAGTCCTGACATACATGTCAATATGCTGGTCATACCCTGGTTTAGAAACCCCTTTTTCCTGTGTTAGTATCATTTATGGGTCCATTCTCCTGGGTTCCAAGTCTTACAATAAGTTTGTTATACAGGTCTTTCAGAATGAAAAAAATAAATAAAGAACAGACATAATTTACTCTTGGCATCCACACAGGAGATAAATGATTGCATCAGAGGGATTTCTTGCCTTCAACCATATGCTGCACCAGAATAAGCCCTTCTCAGCAAACTTTGTGTCCTAATCTTCAAGTGAGGATGGAATTACTTGCCTCATCCCACAGCTGCAATTTCTATCACATGATAAATCGCATTTCATCCAGGAAAATTTTTTTAATGATGCCAGAGAGAAATCATTTAGAACTGATTTACCAACAAAGTTCTCACCCTCTGAGGTTCTGGTATTCATTGAATGCACCAATGTTGACATCACTGTTAAGGAATTGTCTTTATACCTGCCATACATTAGAAAGTTGTTGAAGTATATGTATTAGTTTATTATTTCCATTATAACTAATTGGGACAAACCTAGTGATTTAAGACAACATAGAATTTTATAATTTTGAATATCAGAAATTCAAAAATCAACCTCAGTGGATTAAAATCAAGATGCCAAAGGGTTGCATTCTTCAAAATGCAGTTTCTAAAGAAAAAAACATTTCCCCACCTTTTCTATTTCTAACATCCGTTGGCTCATGACTCCATCCTCCATCTTCAAAGTCAGTAGCATAGCATTGTCCAATCTCTCTATTCTGTGTAATGACTTTTTCTAATTCTTCCCTCTTACCTCCCATGTATGAGGATTTTTGTGATTGTATTGACTTACTTGGATAATCCAGCAAAATATCCTTATCTCATAATCATTAAATTAATCACATCTGAAGAATTTCTTTTGCTATATAGAATCACAGATTCTGAAGATCAAAGTGATAGACGTGATTAGAGATGGTAAAGGACAATTATTCATCTTACTACTATCATCATTATACTCTAAAAAAAATCCCAAGGAACACTAGACTCACCTTTTTAAGTTAAACTTAATATTTTACATAACTCCCTAGACCTTATTAACAACAATCAATGAGTAGACACTTCTTATGTAGCAGCTCTATAACCCAAGGACTAAACCACTGACTTTCTATAGTTCAAGGGTTTTGGTCTATGTCCTCCAGGGAGTCAGGGCGGATGAGGCAAATAGGATTTCTACATTGCTAAATGTTTTTTGTTCTGTTTTGTTTTGGAGAACAAATTGCAGTCTTTCAAAGTCATGCAATAGGCTTCAATCTTGAAATAACTCAAAGATTAATGACATATCTCTAGCAGACCAATGGAAAAAACAATCATGTCTAATCAAGAATCACAGTCAGGAAGTTTGAGAAAAGGCCAAGAACTTCACCAAGGTCCTTCTTTGTTGCCTCCTCAAATCCAGTTAGCATATTCTGTAATAGATTGTTGGTTATTTTACATTTTGTCCATTTATTGTGGACAGAACGAAACAAAAGGACCTTTGGTGACTTTTTCCCTTTAGGAATATGACTACTTATGACAGAGGTCACTAACTTATGAACCATATGAAAAGTGGATCATGTCTCTATGTAAAGAAATTCTAAATATCATCATCTGTTAGGGGAAGCCATAAAGGAGACAGAAGATATCAGTTTGTTGTTTTTCTATTTAATATTGCATATCTCTAAAATATTTGTGCAGAAAATTAGCCTGTGCCATATTAGATCTTCAGAAAAGATTTGCTTAAAACTTCTCTTAGTAACTCTGGGGTTGACAACATTTTAGTTAAAATTGTAATATGTCCAGGTTTATGAAATACACTTAAATGAATGACATTCTAAATGCCAAGGACATATAAAGTTTCAAAACAGGGTGCCCTCCCAAGATTCAAATTTAAACAACTATCCTCATATAAATCATGAAGTCACTGGGGGAAAATACAATAAACTTGTAACTTTGAAGATTGGCTATTTGGAAAACAAAATGATATCCATTCCCAGTGGCTTTTACAAATACACAATACATTTGATTATTTAAGTATAGTATTAGTCAAGTATATTATGATTAACTTGACTTTTTTATTTTGCACATTAAGAGATGATTCCCCCTACCCCCAACTGTAAGGACTCTTTCTCCAGTTTTTTAAACAAGTCATAATGAGAAATGTATTCCTTGCTTTCTTCTTTTACCATTTCTTACAGGCCTTCATAGAGTAAAGCCTACCTACTTTGAAAATAATGTTCAAAATTGTGAGAATTAGCTACTGTCATTTTGAATGAAACATTTTTATTAACTTTATATACAGCTGTTATTATGACCGGTACTGATAAATCAT
Organism: Uropsilus gracilis; assembly: GCA_004024945.1. Lineage (NCBI taxonomy): Eukaryota > Metazoa > Chordata > Mammalia > Eulipotyphla > Talpidae > Uropsilus > Uropsilus gracilis. The sequence goes on from PVHY01008072.1 coordinate 8,538, forward strand.
TGTAGGATAAGAACAAAGTCAAGAGCTTTAAAAATGTTCAAGCATTTGTTCAAAAGAGTACCACTGTTGATAGGTTATAAACAGTATACACATACAGTATTACCCTTCAAATGTGGAGATAATATAAGATTTTAATTTGGTAAACATTCATGTGTGCTATGATAGCAAAGCACACATCCTAGAAATTATCACTTTGTAATTTTCATGCACATGTGTATTTGATTTAAATGTGATTTATATATGCCCCAAATATTTGAAGGAAAAGTCTTTTTCCTACTCCACCTTAAATTTGAACTCTAAACATTCAGTTATTCAAGTATTAAAACATAAAACATCCACTTTTGCCAAATACTTACTGCATGAATACATACAAACTATTCAAGGTTCCTGCCCTCAGGAGTCATGCTGTCTACTGAAAGGAATATGAAAGCTGTATTATAATCCAATAAGATACAAGTTGGAAGTATATTTTAGTACCTGACAAAGTGAATATATACTGTGTGCCTAGGAACTATAAATACAGCTAGTATTTCCAGTAACTTTATGAGTTAACTTCAATCATGATAGCCACTAATAGGGAAAAAGAAATTGAGGCTTAATGGAGTTTAAAACATCGTGAATTCGGGGACTGTTTAAGAGTTAGCTATAACTGATGGTGACAGTTTACTGTGGTATAGAATTGATGGGTGAGATATTTTGGTTAAGTTGAAATACCTAGTACTGCCACTCTCTTTCAGTCTCTAGTTTCACCGTGAAATTTACAACCTGATATTCTTATTCTCCTAATACAGTGTTCTGTCTATTATGGCCTGAGGGTCATGGAAATAGAAAAACTTGGAGAGAAGGGTCTGAAATAGTAGTAGATGGATACTAATAGTATCCTCTAATAATAGTAGATGGATGAGAGAAACAAAAAGCCCACTCCCACCATATCCATTTGTAAAAACAGCATCCTCTAAAGAGAGGGATTTCAAAACTGATAACTGCAAAGAGAAGAACAAAGCCACAGGAATGTCAGATCTCTTGTGTTATATTTAAAGTTTTAGCCCATAGCACAGGAGGCCAGCAGAGCTTTTGGCCTTAATTCATATACTCTTTCTTTATTAATGGTAGTGCTAGAGAGAGCAAGGATACACTGAGCCTCCTCTGGTGCCTAGAGTGTAAAATGGACAGTAACCTTCAATGGAAGCATATAAAATAAGCACCTATCCAGATACTGAAAAGATGATGGAATTTATGTAAGGCCATTCCTGAACTTTTCCTCTAATTTTTAGTTGGTGCTGATAGAAGTTAAACATAGAAAATTGAGGATAAGGTATTATAAGAGCAAAAATTGGAAGGGGGTTAGAAAGATGAACATAGTTGTTAAACCAGCTATAGAAATGAAAAATCCTCAGGCTCCAGTTGCTGTAACAAATATCAAACTACTACAGAAAAGATTTTGGAAGCACAGACCAGAGGTAGAGACCATTGTAGAGAATAACCAGTCTACAAGTCAACCTCTTTCACACTCTGGAAATAATTGATTTAACAATAGACAACATGTCCACAAAGGTAAGAATTCCTCCCCAAAAGAACATTCTGTCAGTACAATATATTCTGCATTAGCAAGATGCAGCTTTCCTGACCACCTGTGATGCAGGTGCTGCTTTTTCCAAAACTTTTCCCTTTCGAAACAGCAGCGACCACTCTTCCTGTTTGCTTATTTGTGCAAGCGTCTCCTTCCTTCCTTCCTTCCTTCCTTCCTTCCTTCCTTCCTTCCTTCCTTCCTTCCTTCCTTCCTTCCTTCCTTCCTTCCTTCCTTCCTTCCTTCTTTCCTTCCTGCTTTCTCTTCCTTCCTTCCTTCTTTCCTTCCTTCCTCCCTCTCCCTTCCTCCACCTCCCTACCCCACCCTTCCTCTCCCTCTCTCCTTCCCTCCTTCCTTTCCTTCTTCCTTCTCTCCTAGCCTCCCTCCTTTCTTTTTATATAACCAACTTACCCTTTTGAATATACCCAAAGTCTTTGCCTTGTGGGGAAGCTCACTATATGCTGCTAAAATTGAATATCTGATAAAATTTATTTCAGGGGTAGCAATATGGTGATTCTGTATGATTCATAATTCATAAGACTTTCTGATCAATCGTTTTTTAATACTCAACTTAGTTCTGACAGATCATGTTTGTTTTATTTCTGTTTTGTTGTGTTTCCCAACCTGATTCTTATGATGGCCTTTCCACTGGAAGAATAATTCAGTCTTGAAGTCACTAAAATGTACAAAGGAGAAAACATTACTGAATTAGTCAGGAATTCACATTTGCAAGTAGAAGAAGCCCAACTCAAATTATTTAAATAAGAATGGATACTGTATTAATTTACATATGAAGAAGGAACCTAGAGGGATGTTGCCAGCATTAGTCTCATTTGCTCTTTTTCTTGGCTCTTCTTATCTCCACTTTGACTTTTTTCTCAGGTGGGTTGTCTCCATTGATGGTAAAAATGGTAATGAAAACATCAGGAAAACATGATCTTCCGTACAAACTGTTTTACAGAATAAATGGACTAGCTCAGAAACCCAGATGTAGTACAGTTTTGGACACAGTCTGTTCAAAGTCTCTATGGTTCTCTTACCAATCTTTGTATGTGCATGATAGCTACAATGGTCCTAGACCCTAAGTCACACAGATGCACACCACATCCATCAGAATGAGAAAAACATTTTCCTCTCAGATGTTGAAGAAAAATAAACTGTGTTAAATTCAGAACTAACTTAGATCTTCACCCATCCTAGCTCCAATATCTATGACAATAGGGTCAGAAACTCTACTAAATGTTTTATATTGACCAGAACCACCTCTAAAGCTGAGGGTGTATCAGTTCCAGCCAAGTTAAATGGCAGTCTGGTAAAGAGAGAGAGGTGAGCTAAACACTAGTAAAGGTAGTAATTCCATTCATTGGACAGAGTACATACTCTCTAATTCTTAAAGGTGTGAGGAATGTAGTAGTTGTTTTTCACTGGGAGAATTCCATTGGTTGACTCAAGTCACAGGCTCATCTGACCTCACTGCACTGATAGTAGAGAATGAGTGAGTCACCAAAAGCAGAGACGAGTTTCAGGAGCAAGCTATGTGTCAAAATATAAGGTCACATCTCCAATTGCCCTACTTTGTATTCTCAATGTAGGTTAATCTTGTCTATTTCCATGGACACACAAACTAGAAAAATCACATTTTGGAATTCTTGAACACTAACAGTGAATTTTTATTTAGAGTATGAAAAGATTTGATAATAGTTTCTTTCCATTGGTAAGGAAAAGTTGAGATTTATAGCAATAGCATTTCTTATACAGGAAGAAGCAATATCTATTTTTCTGGAAATGAAGGCTGCAAAAGAATAAATCATGTTTTAGGAGAAACTTGTAAAAAAAAGATAGTTTCTCTCAATCCTTTCATAAAATATAAGATTTAGCATGACTTTTAAAGGGCAGAAATATGCAATGGCATTATCTACAGACTTTGTTTTAGTAAAAGAATACATAGTCTCTGGTCTTCAGAAGAATATTTATGTCTCTTTTCTTTAATTAGGAAAAGAAAGAGTAGGAATAATTTAATCATAAATACATTTTTAAAATATTGTGTTGCCTTGCTTGCATCTTTATTGAATATTTTTAAAGTTAAAGTTGAAGCATTAAAACTGTGTAGACATTTTGATTTACATGTAGACTTCCAAGAAATCAAAGTTTTGAGATAAAAATTTAAGAAGATTACTAGAATACTTTCAAGGTAAATTGTCTTTGACTTTTCTTTCTATTTCTATTTAATAGAAATATTTAGAAATGTCAAAACATCCCAGACCGGAGAAAACTTAAACCTTGTGTAGCTATTCTGTGTACCTATATGTAATGAGCCCCTACCATATGGAACTGAAGGTTGAGAGACAGTATCCTACCTTCTGAGCTTTTGTTTCACAAAATGGGTGTGGCAGGTGGTGGGAAGTTTAAACACCCGATATTTTTTGACTCTTTCTTACTCTGCTCTTCAATAGTATATTTTCACCTCCAGGTATGATTTTTATTTGTGTAGAGAACTGAGAGATGAAACGTTTTGCCAGCAGACATGTGGTGCTATGATTACATGGCAGTGATTTAAGGAAGTTGCTGGCTGATTTTCTATCTATAGTAGAGGAGGTAAATTAAATGTAGGAGAAAAGAAAAGACTAGATAAACTGTTCCATTCTTTATGCTGTCTGGTGAGAAATCTTGTAGGACATTCTACATCTGAAAGAAAGAATTCAGCAGTCATTATTGAAAATAGCATATAACAAATACATTTGGGATAATTTTAAAATTGGTTTTGGAAAGAAATTGGCATTGGATGTCACTTAAATTGAATATGTTCTTCCTGAGAATCTTGATGTATTAGAAGACATGTGCTTGCTCCTTTGGGAAGATATATAATATCTCTGCCTTCAAAGAGCTGATAGTCTCAGTAAATAGACAGGTATGCACATGGAACAAAAGGCACAAAAGAAGAAATAATAAGTTGAGTATTTTCATTAGTTATTTTCATTTCCAGCCACAGACACTCATGGGAGATTTTCATTATAATTCAGGCAATAATACAAAACATGGTATTCATAGCATTCCAGCACAAATATCTATGCTATGGCATCATAGGAATATAAGAACCAAGAAAAGATGGGAGCTCATCTGAGATTCAAGACAGCTGGTAGATTAGTGTTTACTAGAGGAGAAGGGGTTTGGAGGGTAGGTAAATTGGATAAAATGGTCAATTATATGGAGTAATGGAATAGGACTTCCAGTAGTAAACTTGACAAATTATTTATACATGTTGAGTCTTAATGATGCACACATGAAACTTATATAATGTTACAATTCGTTGTTAAATGAGTACATTATTTTAAAAGGTAGCTGGTAGACTCCCTGACACCACACTCTGCCATAAATGTGATGTAATAACTTTCTGGGCCTATTTTTATCTCTGTGGTCTTTTTTGTCCCCCTTTCAGAGTGGATAAATTGTTTTTTTCTTCAAGTTGGGGGAAGTCTGAATGATCTGCTCCTCTGGTCTGCCTATTCCATTAGGTTTTGTGAGTATATGGCAAGGTGCACCATAGATAACTTGGAAACAGCAATAAACTTATTACTAGTTAATGCTCTGGTTCACCAAAGAAATGAGTACTTAATGTGGAATTGATAGCTTAGTGAAATTTAGTGGCAAAGAAGAATTGAACTCTGCCCTGAATATGAGCATGGATACAATTGTAGAGGGGGGGGAGGAAAAGATTCTTAATATCGAGGTTATGCCACCTGAATGTTAAATACAAAACATCCTTTATTTTTACGCTTTGTAACTGGGGCAAATTTTTAATATAACTTTAAAAAAATGACTGTGAGCTAAAAAACACAAAATTTAATTAGTCTGATTAAAGACTAATTTTCTAGTTGTGGAGATAAAGCCAAGAACAGTTATTCCCCCTGCTAATTGAGTGGGTCTTCATATAGAGATGTGATCTCAGAGGAAGGTAAGCATATTGCCACTCACATATGAACTAGAGATGAAAAAAAGAATCCTGTGTGCAGGAGAGTTAGGAAGATCTTTCTTACCATTCTCCTGAAAATACAGATCAATTTCCCTTGTTTTTATTGTCCATTGGTAAAAAAAATCTATTTACCAACAACTTTGTACTAGTGTGTTATAATTAGTCCAAGAACCAATATGGAAACTATTCAACTATTCTGATTAATTCTATCCCTGATGAACACATTTTTTTTAGGTCAAGAAATGATTTGCCCAACTAAGACAGTTGTCTACTGTAGAACAAAGCAACTGTGGCAGAAAGTTGGGTCATGTTTTAGAAACCAGGCATCTCTGTAAACTTATGGTTAGTGGGCATGAGGTAACAATATTGAACAGAGGCAAAAATTGTTCATTTCAGTACTTTGTTCCATGTCAAGGAAACATCAAGCCTTTCCTCTCACATGAGGTTTAGTTTCAACTTCCCTTCCCTCAAAGTATGAACTGCTATTGTGATTATCTCAAAGCTGTTCAGGAGTTACTACTGAAGAAAGTTGGTTGGGGAGCCTACACTGTAATTCTATCTGGTTCTCCATGTTGACCAAGATTGTAGGATTTCGCAGGTACCACAAAGAACCACTGTATATTTGTCTTTTCAAAGGATTTTTCAGTGACCTCTGGTATATATTGGAAACTGGACAAGATTCTACATGATTTCTTGACATTACTTCTGAGAGACATGATTTCTAATATGAACAAAGATCTATTATCTCTATATATCCCGTTTTCTTCTTTGGTCTTTATAAGCAGCCAGAAAGAACCACTGTCTCTTATAGAGGAAAGTAGCCAAAACCAAATATTAAAGCTCCTTGGGAATCTTTACCCTCTCAATTGTGGGTCTACTTCCTCATACCTCCTGGGTGACCACATTAAAAAAATAATGGTAAAACAGTCAGATTTTGTTTGGTACTGAATCTGTTACAGACATATTCTAAGCCAGAGTTGGACAAAGTATCATGGATTAGCTCAGGTCAAATCTGAACCACCACCTATTTTAATAAAGTTTTATTGTAATACAGGTACTTAATTTTGCTTACATACTATCTGAGGCTTCTATTGCTCTACAACAATGGAGATGAGACATTTCAACAGTCTGCCACCCAAAAAGCTTACTTACAATCTGGTTATTTCAGAAAAATTTGCTGATGCACTTTATGCACATAATATGTATCTAATCTAACAATTTTATGAAGTTAGATAGTGTTTTCTCTATTGTTATTTTACAGATGAGAAAACTGGCTCCTTTGAGAAGCAAATTCACTTTCTTACCTTTTCAGCTTTTAATGACTACCTGTATTTCTTCCATCTTAAAAGCACTGCACCATAAGCTCTGGTTCTATTTTCACATTGCCTCCCCCTTCTAAACTCTTCTTATAAGGAACATTGTGATAATATCAGACCCACTAGGATGATCCAAAATCTTCCCACACCTCAAAATTATAAATTTAATCGTATCTACAAATTCTTTTGTCAAATAAAATAACATCGACAGGTTCCAGGGATTAGAACATAGATATTTGGGGACCATCCTATAGTTTAGCACAGCTTCCAAGCTTTATGTCTTCCATTCATTGTGTTAGAGAACCCTCATAAGGCTGACTAACCTGATGGCCACAATATAACACTGTTCTTGGATTAGATGCTAAATCTGACTCAGTGATTCAATGGCAAAATAATTTATGCATAAGGAAAAACTTAGAGCAGTTTGGTAAATTGTACTAATGTCTTCAGTTTTTCACCCCTCTGTGTATCTCTGCCATTTACCATGAGATATTACATTTTCCTGCTGTAAAGGCAGATTATATTTTCTCATTGCTACCAGAATGCCATCCATTATCAGTTCTCTCAGCCAATAAAAGGAAACAGAGAGTTTGAGGAGAAGGAAAGTAGTTTAGTTTGTTGACAAATTCAAGAAGGCAGCTGACTAGTGTTTTAAATAACACTATCCTTCAACTTGGCAGAAGGCAGGAAAATCTGTCTAGAATTATAAGGAAGTAGAAGCAGGGTACTTAATATAGTAGCAATGGTCAGCATGTCCATCCTTGCAACACTAGAGTCTTGAGATTTTGGTTGACACCAGCCTGCTTTCTCTGTCACCTAGTGGTATTATCTTCCTAGTGATGTTCTTTTCCCTCAGAATGTAAAAAACAAACACAGTTCCTTAAGCTTAGAGGGTAACTAAAGAAAGAAATGGGAGACTTTAACTGATGGGACAGAGAAAGACACATACTTTGTTGCTGCATCAATTCTTTTCTTTTGTATTCTGACATGTGATTTATTTTGGCTAATAGAAAGTGGTAAAAGTGGCAATATGCCAACCCTGAGCCTTGGTCCAACATATTGCACGTTTCATTATACACTTCTGCATTTCAATGGCAAGAGCAGGCCTAGACCCATTTTATTGGATCTAGGAAAAGAATGAGAAACATGCAGAACATAAGTACTGCAGCTGACTCACCCCTATAGACCTGTCTAATACAGTCAACCTCTGGTCAGCCCACTCATGTAAGAACTAAATAAATGATGCTTAGATATAGACATTCTTTCTTTCATATCAAGACCTAACTGAAACAAGCAGATTTCCTAAGAATGAATTGCAGATGTGGTAGCTTTAACTGAGATTGTGTTGTGGGCATGACATACAGCCAAAGTTCCAGACTTTCCTCCAGCAAAGAGCTGGTTCCTTAAAAGCCCAAGTCAAAGAAACTACAAAACTCAAATGAAAATCTCCAAGAAGGAAGAATGCATCCCCTTATCTGAGTGTGTTTACAAAAATGTCAGTTCTTGCTTCTTTCGGCCCTAAATATGACCAGTAAGTCCAATGTAGTGGTTAGGACTGTCGGAGAAGGAGTCCTAGAAAGCTATTGAAGGACAAATCAACTTGTGGCTGAGACTTCTCATGCATTTTCACAACATCAACTCACGAACTATAGAAAAATATAGAACCACATCGACACTTAACAGGTTTATGAAGTACACTCGGAATGTCAGATGTGACTTGGGCTAAAACCTAGGATCCAAGAGCATGATTTCCCCTGGGGAAAGATCTTAGCTTATGGGGTTCCAGCTGAGAATGTCAGTCACCTGAGAATGTCAGGCCACCATTAGTGCTTTTGGGGCATTTAACAGCATGGCAACCACTGTTGAGTTTGCCTCTCACAAGCTATACATTTCATTTAAATGACATGTCTTTTGATACTATATGGTTATGTTTTCAAGAAAAGAAAAGGCATAGATATGAAACTTCCTAAAATGTAAATGAGATTTTCCATGGTACAAAGGATAGATCAAACCCACAAAGGTGCGTGCCACTTAGAGCTATGATTTTAAAGAGGTAAAATTTTAAACATTATCTCTGTCCTGAATGTATTTAACTTCTCTGGTTGAAGAGATAAAATTGTTAAATGAGAACAATTTGCTACCTACTAAAACTGTTAACTGGCAGAGGAACTTTGAATCAAAATCTTTTTCCATAGAGATCTGTTAGAACACTATTTAGTACAACAGAAGGAAGGTTATTACAACAAACTTGATTTCTTCTTTCTAAATTGATAAATACATTGGAAACAGTAAACTGTAGTGTAGTCTAGAACAAACTACATTATTAATTCTTTAAAAGCCTTTTAATTTATGGGTAGACTATGACAATCTGGTAAATAAATGAAGACTCATAGATATGAGTCAGATAATCAAACATTTTTTCTTAATACATTAAATTTTTATGACCATATATACAATTGTATTTGAAAATGTTAAGCTTATAGTACTGTGGAAAGGACATCGTCCTCAAAATGTTAGCTCTGAAAATTTTAGACTTTATGAACCAACTATGGCATTTATAAAATGGGTAAATATTCTTGATTCTTTTCATGTTGCTAATGATATGTACAGCTTAATATACTACTACAGGAGTGTCTCTTCTACAGACATATAAATAATAACAAATACTACTATAATAACTACCTTGAAATGAGTTTTTAATTGGTTTGATGACTATAGTAGCAATTCCCAAAATATGCTAGCTCTGTTTACTTCCAATTTTATTCAGCATATGGGCATAGGAAAGCATTAACATTTTCCAATTCCAAGGATGAATGTGTTTAATGTTAAAATAACTCAGAACAGTTTTATGTTTTTCATCATGAAGTTCAGCAAGAAATATAAATACAGAAACTTGAGTCTGCTGCTGTTTTTTTATCTATAAATTTGGTCAACTTTTCAAGGGTGTGATCATAGAGATCATGTAGACCAGCTGTTTCAGCTTCCTTTAACCATTAGCTGAACTGTGTACATGATTCCATATTGTTTCCACCAATAAGTAGGTTATTTGAAAGCAATCATTCTGGATAAGCATGTTTTTGCCTTAGTTGTATCCATCATCAACTCAGACATACCTTTTCTGGATGGTAGTGACTCTAGAGTTTGATGCCATACTTGGTAGTGAAGTAGCAGAAAATGACAGGACCTTGGTTTTAGTCTCAGATCATATAGCTTACTTGCTAGAAAAGTAGCTTTCATAGCACATGTCTCATATGAACTTAATTTCAACTTTGGGAACCATTCAGCTGAGTACTGGAAATTTGATCACTTTGGGCTACACATTATTCTCCCAGGGTTGACTCCCAGGTTCCTGTGACTTATAAAATACAAGGCATGTGGAGTTGGGCTAGAGAGATAATATGGCAGAGACTCCCTAGCAATCCTGGCATCTTCAGGAACATTGCCTTTACCATATGCTCTCCAGTTGTCTATCAGGTTTAAAAAACTTCTGATTTTTATTTTTTCCTGATCATATGATTCTTTTAACTTGATTCCATAAACTTGTTGGAAACAATTGTCAAAGCCAAACAGAGTAGAAGCTTGTAAAGCTTATCTTTTTCCCACTCAGTATTCAGAAGGGTGTTTCCTTGGGTGAGGATTACTGTGGATGTGGATCTCCTTTCTAGAAGCTATTTCACTACAATACAGCAACCATGATTTAATTCAAACTGTGTGAAGGGGAGAGGCTGCTACAAAGCAGAATATCTGTTGCTTGACCAGCCATTAATCTGTTGGTTTTGCCCTTGGATGGAATTTTGCTGGGCCCATTTAAATGAATACAAGGGTCTCTGTCAAGTACCACAGAAACTCAGATTTTGGCATTAGGCAGTGTTTGAACCTGAAGCCAGGTATTTGCAAATGCATTTTTGTATATGAAACTCTATATGGAGTAGAAGAAATGAGATAGGGTGAATGGGACAAAAGGTTGGTGCAGGGCAGAGGGCATAAACCAAGGTTTTCCTAATATGATGGGAAAATTTGAGTCAATAACATATATTTTCAGCTTTACTTATATTTGAAAAATGCTAGGAATGCCCAACATTTTATAGGAGATAGTGAAGCTGACATCTCATTAAGGATGATGTTATAACCAAAATAACTCCAATATACATCAATAGCCTTGAAAATATACAGAAATTCCACTGCTATTAATCCTTTTTAAAAGAAATGTAAAATGGTGACAAATTCATCGCAAGATTATTTCTGACAAGAAAAGACTGAGGCAAGTGTGTATATGTGTGTGTGTGTGTGTGTATACAAGAATTATTTAAGTGGTGAGAATGATTCTAAAATATGATTATATACTATATACATATCTAATGGAAGATTGTACATTCATTAAAATGCTTACAAATAGTTCTTTAATAAAAAGACCACTAACTTGTTTCTGACCACTAACTTGGAAAATATATTACAAAATAAATATATCATATGACTTTAACAGTGTACAATTATGCAATATAAATACAGAAATTATATCAAGATGAAAGCAGTGTTGGCTCTGAGTGGTAAGTGCTTCTGTTCCCACCTTTGCTTACAAGTGTCAGCACATTTCAGTCCAGGATTCAATGCAGGATGTATTTTCAATAACATCACCCTCAAATACAGAATACTATATCACTATGATAAATGGTGGGGACTGAACCAGGTAAGGCACAGTATAAAGTCTCATTTCCCACCCATCCAAACTCCTCCAAGGTAAAATGATTTCTTTAAGAAATCTTACAGATTTATGTTAAGAAAAAGTCTTTTGTTTTAAAGTATTATTAAAACAAATTAGCAGAAATGATGAATCCAGCCTCAAATAGGGTGTTTCTGAGTAAAGTGTATTCTTGAGATCAGTAAAATCAGTCGCTCCAGGAAACTTATTAGAAATATGGATTCTTAAAGCCCTCCAGAGACCTAATCAGAATCTGCCTAATCAAAAACTCTGGAGATGAGGCCTAGCAATCTGCCTTCAGTAAGGCTGCCAGGGTGATTCTGAAGCACACTCTAGTGGAAGAACCGCTGACCTGATGCAAACTATGGGCAAGGTGGAAATCTGCTCACTTATTGCATACTAAGTGTTAATGAAACAGCCTCACTCATTGTTCAGAGCTGTTTTTGAACAATAGCTGAGTTTAATAGTTTTATTAGAGACCTTAAATCCCACAAAGTTTAAAATGTTTACTTATCCTTTACAGAAAGTTTACCCAATCCCTGGTCTACAGGATAGAAACATCTTACACTTATCTCATATCTATTTTTCTTTGCTGAAAGTATAGGATGTAACTTAATTTATCCCCCAGCTGTGGTTTCATGAAGTGATATTTGTGAACAGTTTTAATGGATTGGATTGTGTTGATGTTGATGTGGGGTTCATTAATGTGGAGCGTATTTTCTGGGATGTGGAATGACTAATCTTGCCTAGAATATTAACTTCTCTTCTAAAAATAAAGGTGAAGTCACAGACAAAAAAATTCTTAAAAATGAAAAGAAACCATGAAGTCTTTTATATATCCCTGTGTTACAATGAGACAAAATAAATATTAAGGGTTCCACCTACTGGCAGGAATAAAGAATAACTCTAGGCTAAAATAGTCACTTGAAAAATTATAAGTGAAAATCAAAGAAACTCAGACTGTTAGAATAATCATTTAGTTTCTTTATTTTAAAAAAAAGAAATTGACATAGAACATGAAAATAAAATTAAAAACTATTTTTAAGATATTATACAAAGCATATAGATAATAACCTTTTTGTCACAAGCTTTGTGGAGGCAGTGGCCATGTCTGTCTAGTTTATCAGGATATTCCTATCAGTACAGTGTTAACCAAATATGCATAAATAATTTTTCATATGATTTAGAGTTGCATGAAATGCTAAGTTGCTACAGAAAGTTTGTATGTTTAATATAAAGAACTACATATTTATGTTATGAATTGCAAAAACATAAGTTTAGTTATATTAATTTTACTTTTCAAATGAAAATTCTTTAAAGAATTTAAAATTCTTTAAAGAATTTACCATGAATGTCATAACACATTTTATTTTTTATTTTTTGGGAAGGTAAATATCATTTAGAATAGGCTGTTATGTTGAATTAAAAAGAAAAATTAATGCCCAAATCTTGGTGGTTTACAACATCAAAGGCAGTTTTCTTATTCACATCCCACATGATTTGCCAGTAGGTCTGCTTCACGTATGTCTTCATATTTGCAGCTAGGCAGTTATTCAAACACCCCTTATCTGAAACATGACTGGCCATTCTGGCCCAGAGAAGAGATTTGGCAAACCAAACACAGACTTTTTCCTTTATATTGCAGCTTTAATAAGGTATAATTTCCATACCATATACATTTATTCAATGTGTACAAATCAATGATTCTTGATAAATTTCTAGTTGTACAACTAGTCATGCGTTTTAAAGCAATCCAGTTTTAGAATGTATTTCCAGCCTCCCCAAAACATCTCCTGTACCTATTTGCAGTGAATCTCCATTGTTATACCCAGGCCTAGACAGTAACTAATTCACTTTCTTTTGTGGACATTACATATGAATTGATACATACATATGTGTATTCTTTTCAAGCTCAACTGTACCTAGCATATATCTGTACTTGATTTCCACTTGTTGCTGAATACTTTTTTGTATGGCTATATCACATTTTACTCATTAACCAGTCAATGGACATTTCTGTTGTTTTAAGATGTTGGTTGTTACAAATAAAGATGCTATGTATGCTAACACATAAGATTTGTGTGGACACATGTTTTAATTTGTCTTGGGTAGATACTCAGGAGTATTTGCTGTTTTATATGAAAATTATGTTTAGTTTTAAGAAACTACCAAACTTTGCAAAATGACTAGCTATTTGCATTCTCATAAGCAACATATGAGGGTTTGAATTTTTCAATATCTTTGCCAACTATTTTATTGTTTGTCTTTTTATTATAGCTGTATAGTGTACAGTGAGAATGGAATGGTATCTGATTATACTTTTAATTTTCCTTTTAAAATTCCAAATCATGAATTTGGTTAAGCATCTTTTCATGTTCTTACTAACCTTGTTTTTGGTAAAATTTATTTTTCAAATCCTTCAACATTTTTTTCTTTGCTTTCCTCAGTGTTGAATCCTTTCTCATTTAGTTGTCTCCAAGTTGAACTTGGAGCTCTCTGTCTGAGTATTATAAGCCCAGTGCCTGTTTCCCAGTAGATATTAGACTGGAGATGAGCTCTGGTCTTGTGTCATGTAGCAGGGCTTAATACATTACCCTTACAACATGAGGTTTGATATATTTTATTGAGATATGGTGGGATCAAGTTAATCTGAACCATGTTAACCAAGAGTTGAAAAGGGAAGACAAAGCAAATCAAAATTAGCTCTTCCAACAAGAATAAAGAGGGATGCATAGTGGGTTTGCAAAAGCAATAGAGATTCATTATAAAGTTAGCATGCTTAGTAACTTGTCTAATATGCAGTAGGGCTCCTCAAAGTGATACTTAATATTTTCAGAGTTTTTCAATTTAACAATGTCTGTCATTTTTTCTTTTTTTTGGGGGGGGGAAGGCTGTTAAACTACAAGGCATTGAAAGAAGTGGTTGTAGGACATGTTTTTCTTGCTTTTTTGTACTTCTTGATATATGTGCTTCAATTTCTATTCTAGCCTCTTAATTGTTTTACTGATTCACTGAACAATTACCATGGATGTATATGTCATAATTATCATTATAAGGTTAGGGGAGATTTGAAGCTATTTTCATAATTTATTGATTAGGTAGAATGTCAATTTGCACATATTACATGATAGTGTTTATTACAAAAAGTTCATGGAATGCAAGTTGAGCACTAGCGATTGCTTCCTACTAGAACTTAAATAATGAGTTTATTGGACTAGTTTATATGATAAAGAATGCAAGAAACTGGACAACAGAGATGCAAATTTATGTTTATGGTATTTAAAAGAACATCCTGAATAAAGATGTAAAAACTAGAGCATGTAGAGTACACTTTGAGCATAGAAAGCAGTTTGTTTTGCTGAAGTATAAAGATGACAAGTAGGAAAAGATTATAAAATGATAGGTTAGCCTTTATGATAGCAAAGACCACCCCAGGAAAATATAACTGTGGCTAGGTTGCACCATTCTTCTTTGGAGAAATAAAAGGAAACATGAGCAGCACTCAGTCTAGTTCTAACTCTTTCTCTTGGCTGTTATAAAGCTGAAGATTGTGAACCCAAGAGACTTTAATTGACTTCACTAATGTGTGACCTTGCTTCAGGATGATAAAAGAAAGTGAAGTGATATATGGAAAACAGAAGCGATAATAAAGAAGTCAATATTGAGTTGATAATTGGTGATTGAACTGTGGTAATGTTGATTTTAAAGAGGAATTGAGAAGGTAAACTCCATAGTATTTAACAACTGGATCTGTAGACAAGAATACCAGAGGAACTTACTTGCAGAAGATCAGGAACATGATGTCTTTTGGTGATGTTATAACAAAATAACATAGATTCACTAGTTTATATATAGCCAAAATTTATTTCTTACAATTAGGAGCTTATGAAGTTGAAGATCAATGTATTAGCTGCCTCTCCATGTAATGTCTTTCTTAAATACTCTTCCTTCCTGAACAAATCACCTCTAAAAGGCTCCATTTCCAAATTATCGTCACACTGGAGATCAGGTTTCGTGGATTTTGGACAAACACAAAGTTTGGTTCATTGTTGATCATGTTGCCATCCATGGAAACAAACTGGGAAATTAAGATTATTGTGGGTAAAGTCAATGAACATTCTTTCAGGCATTTTGAGTTTTATGTACTTATGGGATACACCACATAGAGATCTCCATCATGTTGTTGGAAATGTAGGGTTGGAGGTTTGACATAAATCTGGCCAGAAATAAAAGCACTTGTCCTTTCATGCTAACTGACCATGACCACTTAGTGGGCTCAGTAGAAGCCCTGCAAGCAATATGAGTTAACAAAGGAGTCATTATGGAAGAACAAACTGATGCCAGAACCTGTGAAACTGACTACATTTAAGGTTTAAAGGGTAAAGGGAATCAGAAATAAAAGGAGATAGGAAACTTAGACAAATCCAGTAAAGGGACAATTGGGTTCAAGCATAAACCTCTGTATATAACATTTAGAATTTGGCCCTAGTTTGATTAAAAAATTAAGAAAAAAGATGTAAAAATAAATAGGATTTTTATGTAATTTATGATGATGACTATAGTATGGGACAAAAACAGGAGAGTAAATAGCAGTTTTCTAAAAATTGTTTTTAAAGAAATGTACCAATAAATAAAGTAATATTTTCCTACAGTTTCTAGTTTTTCTATTTATGTTATTTTCTTAATATTAGTCAATAACATATGCCATAAATCATTTTTTCTAGCAGAACAAAGTACTAAGCTATTTTAAAGGTATATTTGTAATGCCAGGAAGCAAGTGAGATATGACGGTCCAAGAACTGCCTTATGTAAGCTGATATATATTGTCTGTACAATGGGGATAATAATACTTGTTATCAAGTGATCTCAGATAATTGGTATGTGGGCTAATTAAAAAGAATTGTGCAGCATTGTACAACTGTTAAAGTCAGAGGTAATGTACAACATGATTAATATTTAGGGATTTCTTTTGTGCTTGTGAACTTACATTGGTAAAACTGTCATTACTTTAAATAAGTCGTAAATGTCTATTTTTGTTCTCTGTTCAGTAAACAAATATTCTCATCTTTCCTGCATGTATAAATTTACTGTAATTCTGCCTTCTGTGAGATGTTTGCATTTATCTTATTTTTGCCCACTTACGCTCTGGCAAATAAGTACCAAAAAAAAGGTTGGTATCAGCAAACAAACATTTTTGTTGGGTGTGTCCTCACTGTTCAAATGTTTGTTTCTAGCCAGAACTATTTGTTTCAAAAGCTTTCATGAAACATGCATTTGTTTTTGAACCACCCCAAGAACTCAAGTATTCCTAACTGTATTTCCTTAGGTCATCTTAAATTCAGCACTTCTTTTTTATGAATTCTCCTGTTGGCCAAAATATATTCTGAGCCTTCAGTAGTTGCTTAGTAGGAATGCTTTTAAAAACATTTGTGGATAGTCCAAACATTTTCAATAACATTTGCTTGGAAAAATTTTACTGGCAGTCAGGATACATTATTTAAACATATTTCAAAATATTTATGCATCCCTGCAATACTTTGGCGGTGCCTGTATAGTAAGACTGAATTGGTTTTCTAGTTAAAAGTCTTTGGGGTTTCTATTTGGTCATTCATAATGGTTGATTGATAGAATTTCTACACATGATTTGATTAACTTTGGTATAAGTAGTTCTAATAACCAGTGGTTTTTGAACTTTCTTCCTTCTAAGAGAAGTGAGCTTAATAAACAAACTAGATTGATTTACTGCAATCTTATCAGATGCTTGATTCTTAGTTGCTATTTTAGCTCTTTCTTTTCATCTCCTTTCCAACAGTAATTCATATAATAGTAGATTTGTTAAGATCATTTCGGCATTAGGATACACATAGTTTTAATGAGATCTGTGGTACTCTACATAGGGTTTACATAATTTTAAAGTTATGCTTCATCTTCCATGGCAACATCAAAAAGAAGAAAGGAAATGATACATGATTTGTGCGCCTATGTGCAATAGCTAAAAGAAGAATTTGCTTTATTTTGGTTGTGTATGTTTTATGAGTAGGGTTAATTTTTGTCTTTTGCCAAATTAAAGAGGAAAATTTAACTATTTCTGGTTCTTGACTTTAGATTGTCTGATCTACAGATGAAAGAGCAAATTATACACTATGACTATAAAGAATAGTAAGATCACATTAATTTAACAAGCATTACTCAGTTCAGATTAAAAATCATATTATAAAACTTTAATTCATTGAAGACTCCTCTGATTTTACCCATTACCATGCTACACAGCCTGTTTCTACATATCTTTTCTTTCATTTCCCTTTTTCATTTACATTTTTTCTCCATGTATTTCTGTTGTATTTTTAAATGCAACTTTCTAGCTCTATATCATTGTATGAATACATCTGTTTAGGTGTCACTTTCTATGCCTAAGGTTTATGTGTGCCTTTTCACTTGAGTCTAATCTATTTTTATTTTGGGTGTCTCTCTGTACTTTTGATCTCTTTAAGCCTTTCTCAATGCATGTCTCTGTCCCTCTTTGTGTCTACATGTCTATCTGTGTAGATATACATGAGTTTCATCTCAATTTTTATAGCTTGTTGATATACCCTTTTGCTTTTATAATTTTATTCTTCTCTATTACTTTTATCTTATTTATTCTTCTCTTTTACTCTTATCTAAAAAATCAGTTCCATAGTATGTCTTTCTTTTTTTATGATTATAAAACATTGGGGTTTTGTTGTGGCACTGTATGTATTAATTGGAATTTAAGATTTCCATTCCATTCAGTTAGAAAAATAAATTAGAGATCATTAATCCATACTTTGTAAAAGAAATAAAAATGGGCTACTACATTTATAAAATATAGTTACACTAGTATTTATGTACATGTAAATTAAATGATGAAATTATATTTATTATCAGACTGACAAAAATATAATCTTGTGGGAATATAGTTATATGGTATCAAGTCAGCATTTCAGGAGGACAACATATATTAAATTTTAAAATACTTACAATCACTGATTCTGCAATTCTGTGTTAGGAATTTTTACCCTAAATAATCAGACAATTGTAAACTATTTCAGAATTATTTTTGTATAAATTTGAAAGAAAATTACTATTAATGGGGGATTGGTTTAGTGAATTTATGATACATCAAACCATAGAATAATATTTGACCTATATTGTCAAAGGAAAATTCCATGGTCTATTGATAACTGTACTTTCAAGAAAGTATGGAAAATGTACAGATTGTGTATGTCATTTATTTGAACAACACATGTATCTCATGTCCTACACATGTATCTCATGTCCTTTCCATGGGCTGAACTCTGTAGAGAGGTCCATGTTGTCTTATGTGAGATGAAAGATAATTAGCAAACTTCTACCCCATTTTTATTATGAATTAAAGCGTGCATTATGGAAAATAACAAAATCAACTTTGTGAATTATTTTCCTTAATTTGAAAATAGTTGAATTTTAAAAATATTAAATTGAGTACTACTTTTCATTTCTTTTCCCCTCTTAAAAATCTCCTTTTCCAACACTGGATCATTCTAAGGAAAAATGATTCCCATTCTAGCCAAGGCAGTATTCTTAGGTAGTCTGGAAATGTTATGCCTTGGTACATATTGTCTTAATGAGTTGTCAAGAAGAAATATTTATTTAAAGCCTTTGGAAAAAGAGAGAAAAATTAAGTCATGTACTTGTCAAAATGTCATTGCAATGTGAAACTTGGAGAGTCTGAGCAAACATAATGTGAAACAATAAAGATGAATGCTTTGCTCAATCACTGAAAACTGGTACAAATGTCAATGGAAAACCAAACCTGGCAATGTCCAGTGTAATGGTTCTCAAACATTAGTGTTCATTAAAATTCACCCAAGAAAAACTGCTTTTAAATGCAGAATCCCACTAATTAGTTGTATTACCAACCATTAATATCACTAACCATCAATCATCTCTATATAAATTTATCTTCAACTCTGAAATTCAGAGCCCTTCCCAATAAATTTACAGTAACACTAGCAGTAAGGTATAATTGGCTGTAACCCTAGTCTCTCATTTTTTTCTAACCAGAGGAAATCTTCAAGTTAATAGTCTTTGAGTGACCCTAACTGGAAGTGGTGGAGAGATGCTAAGATAAGTGTCAAATATATGATTGTATTATTGTTATGGACTGAATGTTTGTCTCCAAATTCATATGTTGAAATTCTAACTATGAATATATTAGTATTCACAGGTAAAACCTTTGTGGTAAGAAGTCTTGAGGGTGGAGTCCTTGTAAATAAAGATGGGAGTTTCTCTCTCTCTCTCTCTCTCTCTCTCTCTCTCTCTCTCTCTCTCTCTCTCAACACAAATGGACTTGCTTGCACCTTGGTATTGGATGTTCCACTCTCCAGACCTAGAAAATAAATGTATTTGCTAAAGCCACCTAGTCTATAGGAATTTATTATAGCTGCTGAGACGACTAAGATAGTTCCTATACTATAGACATTTACTGTGAAATTGGGTGCAAAAGAGGTAGAAACCTTCCACCAATAAACCACATTCAAAATGCCACCCAGGTTTCTCACATTCATATCATCTGAATGTAGCAGTTGCCAGTCAAATGCAGTTTAACATGGGATTTTATTTACAAGGAAATATTAATCAGGAAAATGAAAATTCCTTACTGCCACAAGTGGCCAGTTATTTCACCCCAAGTACCATTTAGTCTGAAAGTCCCAAACACGTGTTCAAGATGGTGACCTTCCAAACCTGCAGGCACCCTGCAATGTCCAGTGCTTCTTCAGAGTCTTCTCTTTGCTTCTTTTCTCCCCAGTGTTCTGAGTTGCTCCGCTTCTCCAAGGCTCTTCAGACTTTTCCAAAAGATGCTGATGCAGACTCAGCTTTCCAAATGTGCCACCTTGCTGTGGTTCCACATGCTTCCTTTACCAGGCCAGCCTTTGGCGGCATCTGGTCACATTCACCAGGTCTGCCCTCAGCAGCCCTTGGTCACCCCAGTCTGCCATTCGGACATCCGACTCTGCACTGTCTACTTCTCTGTCGACCACTCTCCCACCATGGCTCCTTGCTATCACCAGCTCAATCTTCCAGGGGGGCTTCTCCTGGCCAGGCCATGTGGGCCTGTTCTGTCAGTCCGCATTCTCATCTCTCCTTCTCTCAGCTCACTCCTCCCTTTTATCCTCGCTTTTCCTGCTTCCCATTTTCTCTCACTGGTCTTTTAGATTCCGTCCACCAGGGCATTTTGGCACCCATGCAATTTTCAACTGTGTCACTACCCTGTATCAACTGTACGTACCTTATGCACCTTTGATAAGGAAATTCAGTGAATATCTTGCAATATATCAATTAACCAAAATTAATTAAACCTGTTTCATATAAGAAATAGAGACAAAACATACACATAAAATTTCTAAAATATGTGAGTCAGGACTGAGAAATCCTATGATTAAAAAAGAAGTGGCATGTTCAGAAAGATCAAGAATAAGCAATGAACTGAAGTTGCCTATAAGTATTGTTCTCTAGGCATATTAATATCTCCCAATTCTTTGATCCTTATTTGCTTTGATCCTTATTTGCAGGGATGTATTTTCTTGCTCTCCCAGTTTTTCACAGATGTAGGCATCAACAACTTTTTTATAGGCTCAATTCTGCTTATGAGAACCATTGGAAACCAGATTTTAATTGCCCAAATTTACAGGTAGAGAGGGTGTGGAGCTAGTGTCTCCACTCTGAGTTTTCATGTCCTGAGCAAAGCCCTTTGCCACCTGCTTTTGCAATGAGGAGCAATCTGTCCAGTAATGTTTAACATATGTAACTGGTCCGGTTGCCAGGGTTTCTGCTTCCTTTCTCATGTGCAGTCCAGCTTCCTGCTGGGACTGTAGCCTTGGCTTAACCTCTACACCATTTACCTGGTGCTCAGATCCTCTTTTTTTTATTGTTAATCTGTTCTCCCTTGGGGCTGAACCTTACTTTCTGGACCTCTTTTAAATCAGACTAAACTAACTACAACTAAATTATTTACTCAATGATGAAGATAGCAACAATCCAAGAGATTCATGAATATGTGGCCTGTCCTCTTAGGTGGAGTCCCTTAATATCAGCATATGTCTCTCTGGGACCAGCCCTGTTGCCAACTTAATTTCCTTTGGCCCAATTCTGCCGATCTGGCTCTCTCTTTTATTCCTACAGTTGACAGCGTAGCATGTCTAAATACAAAGTCTGCATGGATTGGGATACATTCCTAAGGTCTAAGAAAATGAGATAATGAAGATACTTTGTGATTCTCAAATACTGCTGGGAGCGAATCTGTCATACAGTTCTGTGTTCTGAGGAAGGAGGCAGAAAATCAGGGAAGCAAAAGTTTCATGTAGTTTTGCAGTGACTTCCAATGCCCAGGATTTTGCCTATTATTTTACTGCAGGTAAGACTGCCATAATAGAATTAGAATCTCAATGTGTAGAATAATATACTGATTATTGGAAATCTTACAAATACCCTAGTTGGAATGAGACCATTTGTTTTTTTTCCCTCAGAGTTTAATTGCATGATATTCAGAGAGGGATGATTACTACTAATAGACAGTTTAAGACTTAAAAAAATGTGAATCTAGTAAATTCTTAATGTCCTCTACTTAGAACTTTTCTCACTTGAAGCTGATAAAGTAGGAATCTTATCCCCAGCTTATGAACTTAGCCTCACTCATTTGCTCCAAACATTAACATAAATGAAATGATAATATCAAGAAGGACATTTGTCATAGAAAGGAAGACTGCTAATTAAGTTGCTATGTAGATATTCCAAAGTGCTTATGAGACCTGCATGAATTAGGACATCACAAAAGGGTAAAACTAATAGACCAAATGAAAATAATTTGTTGACTTGACAGTATAGTGCACCATAGAGGATTCCTGGTCAAAGAGCACATGTTTTTCCAATTTTGATAGAATTGTTAAAATGTTTTCCATTAAGGAAAATAATCTTTTAGTGCTGTTTCAAGAGATTGCTGTGATTTGGGGAGATTCTATCACTGCTAGTCAAAGAATTAAGAGCATTTTGGAAAAGGGTATATGTACTCTCCGTAATATTGTCACATTGGCGATGAAGAAAAGGAATTAGATGTTAAGTGCAGAGGATAATTTGTTCCAAAGTAGTACTTAAGGATTTGATCATTTGCCAATAACCAACACTTTGTTATAAATCAGAAATGGTGGAAATGTGCAATATGATTACTAACAAGAATTTCCATCCCTAGAATATCATATTTACATAGTTTATGTATATATATCATAATGATATTATATTATCTATATATAATGAAATTAAGGTCAAAAAGTATTATATGTTGTGACCCTTTATTATCACAAAATTTAGTGAGCTTGGAAAGAACAATATTCCATCAAGCAAAATGACCCCAGTTATTCAGTGTTTTAAGAAATGTTGCTACTCATTAATTTATTAATTATTTCAACATTGTGCATAGAGTACTTACTACTAGCAACTGTGTAAAGTATAATATGTTAAGGAAAAATACAGTTGTGTTTCCTGAAATCTTATTGATATTTTAATAGTATGTTTAACATAGAGTAAAAGATTAATAATCATAATTATTAATACTGTGAATATTGCAACAGATCAAGATTATAGCGGCTATTAGTAAAGCATTGTGGTGCCCTTAATTTTGATTTGGGGGGAGGGTCAAAGAAAATCTCTTCAAGAAAGGGACATTTAAGCTAAGATCTGAAAGTCACATAAGCTAACCAAAGAATGGAAGGAAGAGGAACTCAAGCAGAATGATTAGTGTAAATGGAATCTCAAGTTAGGTAAAGAGCTTACTGTGTTCTAGGATGAAGGGTATAGGGCAACTAAGTTGGTTAGGTTTTTTTCTACACTTACCTGTATATAATTATGTACCTGTAGTATTGCATCATCCCCTTGATTGTACACACCTGGGCCCATGGGTGTTTACATATGTGCATGGGCTCACCTGGGTTTGGGAGGAGAGGCTAAAAGGGTAGCATTACCCTGAGAGCAAGAGCAACAAGAGGTGAGAGAGCATAGAGAACATGAGAAAACACCAGAACACCAGAGAGAGAGGGCCCAGAGAAAGAGCGTGAAGATTTTTTGAGGTTTGGGGTCTCACCTCCTGGCCTCTGGCCCTGGCCTCACCCTGCCTGGTTTTTGTGTAACTCCAAGAACCAATAAAGAATCTATACAGATTGTTGAGCCTGATGTTTGCAACACCATTGGCATCACAAATGAATGGTTATCTTCCAAAGGGTCAGTGTGGGAAGGATGAGACTAATAATGTTTTCAAATATGGTTGGAGCAGGAGGCAGGGACCTGATCTTTGGAGATTTTTGTAACTAAAAGTTTATATTTTGTGTATAATTGAAAGCCATTAAAATAAATATTTATTAAAATGTAAAAAAAATTAGAGATGAAATAATATTTCAACAATATCCCATAGTGTCATATAACTATCTCCCCCTTGTTGACAATTGTTGATGTCATATAACCATCTCCCCCTTGTTGACATATAACCATCTCCCCCTTGTTGACAATTGAGGGGCAAGCAATCCTCGTTACAAATTGTAGCACCCATCTGCATAGGTTCTTTAATGGTTTTAGAAGTTACACAGATACCTGGGGGGGGGGGGCAGGGGTTGGGGGGTGTTTGCTGGGAGGCAGGTATTCTCCTCAACCCCCCAGCTCCCCAGAATCTTTATGGTCTTTCTCTGGGCTCTATAGTATCCTCTCATGCTCTCTCACACTTGTGCTTGTGCAAGTGCTCTAGTCCCTCTCTCCTAGGCCCAGATGTGTACACTTGCACATGCACACTCAATGGACTGTACAATCATGGGGAAGATGCAATACCACAGGTGCTGGGCACAGGCTAATGGAGCCTACACATAGCCTGAAAGATAATAATGAAGGAAACAAGATTGAGAGCAAGTCAAAGTTAGCAATAGCTAGTTAGGATATTAATATTATTTTTATTTTTTTAATTAGATGCTCTACCATGAGAACTTTAAGAAAAGGCAGTTTCAAAAATAAGTTTACAATTTCCAAAATATAACAAGGAAGAGAAAATGAAAAAAGAAATGACAAACTGTCTTTTAAGAAAGTAACTGAAAATGTACTAGTTTTGCAACTGGAGGGCTCCCTCCTCCTTCCCACTCAGGGCTCTGGTGCGAGGCCCCAGAAGCTACATGCAGGTAGTGATGGTGGGTATTTTACCACCTGCCATGACCCTAGTGGGGCTCAGGCTGAAGGAGGGGTGGGCAGTGATGCTGGACAGCAGTGTTTCCCCTAACACAACTCCCAGGGGCAAGAGTGCCCTGGACAAGGCTTCAGTGAGGACCAAGAGGGACCTGCTGGGCCAGCACATTGTGGCTCCTCCAGCTGCAGGCAGTAGAGATACCTGTGAAGTTGACATTTGGATGGTAGAGCTACTTGATCAGATGTAAGCTATGAATGGATCAGTAAATGGTGCAATCAGCCAGTCAGTCCATGAGAGAGGACTGAAGACAGTTCAATCAGACTTGTAGGTAGGGGACCATATAAGAGGATGTAAGGCAGAGTAGGAATTTGCTTAGGTCTGAAAGTCCCAAGACTTGGTACCTGGCTTCAGACTGACTCTCTAACCAATAGGCATTTGGACTCTCACTCAGTTCCTGACCACCCATGAGAAGAAAAAAGACTCTTCCTGATCTCCAAAGAAGGAAATGCAAAGCACCCAGCAGCTGACCTCTGAAGAAAGTAGAGAAAATGCTTCACAGAAAAGCTAAAGAGTTTTGTGGAGGGTGGGGACTGCTATCTTATGGCCCTGCTGTTGACACCACCTAAAGGGAACATCAAAGACCCCAGGCCTGGTGTTTCAAAGAGTTGTTTGTTGTTGGTGTGGGACAGCAACTCACAGAGCTATAAAGCTGGTGTGCCACTATCTCCTCCTACTGAGCAATAGTGACCAGCATTTACTGGTCAGGCCCACCTGTGAGTACTGCAACGAGGTGGATCCTGGCCTGCTGCTTTCTGTCTGTTCTGAGTTCCAGGCCCTTGTTGATAGGACAGGACATTTTTGACAAGTGACCTTTGGGACATCTGAACACTATCTGAGGTAAGATAGCTGGCTACTTACGGCTTCAACCCTTTGTTTCTTCTGTTTGTTAAATAAACCCCACTTTTTTGTTTTTGGAGCTTGAGTGGTCTTGCAATTTTGCATACAGGTAAGACAGTGAGCTGTGCCCTACCTGACCACTGTCCTTTGGATGGCTGTAGCCTCCTGTATAGCCCCCCCCCTCTAGAACTCTGTTTCAGATTCATAATATATTTCAACATATAAATTATTATGCTAATCTTTGATAAAAACCGAAGATAAATTAAAGTGGTTCTTTTAAAATTTATTAGGTGCTGTTAAAAATAGAAATGACCCAAATGGAGTCTTTCATGCAGGACCCCACAAAACTTAATTCCTAACCTAATTTGGTTTAATCTCTCTGAAATGGTCTTTTAAACCAATCAATATAGAATTTGCTCTTCAGCACTATGATATCAAATGCAGGGTCACATCTTCCCTTAAGCTTTGTCAGAAATAATCCTTTTCTTTTGCTAATTAAGCTGTCCTACCCTTTTTTTTGAAAAACAAAACCTCCTATTTTGTAGAACCCCTTTTTTTCCTAGATGTCATGCTGCTGGATTGATAAATTGTTTTATAAAGTCATTCTATAGAGTTAATTTATTTGAATAATTTGTTTTTTAGCATATATAGTATTTACTACATGCCAAGTCTTATTCCAAGTTTTTTATAAATGTCAACTGATTTAACACTTTCACAATGAAGATATATTTCATATGTTCCACCATTGGATGGCTCTACTATTAGTATTTTTCTACTGGACAGGGCTTATTTATATTAGATGAATTGAATTAATAAAACTCACTTGTGTATTTGTGTATCACCTGGTATATGTGGAGTGAATGTGTACATGCTCTCAGGTGAATGTGTTAATCCCCACAATAGCTCCATGAAGTAGGCTCTCGTTCAATCATTACCTCAGGAGTACAGGAGAAGAAAGCTTAAGCAATTTTAAGTAAGATATTTTAAGTAACATAGTCAATATGAGAGAGTTAGAATCTGTTTGTTCTTTGACTACTAGGCTACACTGGTGTCCCAGTTTGGTAATATAATGTCCTTATAGGGTTAAGCTAAGGAAGGATCAGTTTATAACAGTTTTTTATTAAAAAAAATGACTAGCATTTTAAAGTGCTTTCTTTAATCAATGTGCTTTTCTCTGCATTAACTCATTAAATCTTCAGAACCACCCAATTAAGATGCTATTATTTCCCCTATTTTACAAATGAGAAAAGTAAGGTCCAAAAATAAATTACTTATCTGAGATCACAAATAGCACTGGAATTTTCATGCAGGCAGTCTGGTTCCAGGACAAGCTTCTTAATCTCTAGGCTATATTATTTCTTTGATTATGTAATTAGCATGTTCATTATGGAAAAACAATATTACAGAAAACTATAATAAATTGACACTAGCTTCTTTAGAGGAATATTATGGATTCCTGTGACTTCAACTTGAAAAAACAAGCTATAGTATTTAAGGAGAGTGGCTGCTTTCCCTCTCTAATCCCCCCTTGGTTTTTTTTTTTCAAATAGCATTTAGTTCAACTGAGGGATGTGTGTAAAGGTTGAGTTCTGGTAGTAATCTTATGGTTGTATAAATTGAAAATTGAGCAATCCACACAGTACACTGGCTGGTAAAATTGTGTTAAATATGTTGAATTTGAAGGCATTACAGGAAATCAATATTTAACTCTTCTATATTGTAATGGGGAAAATATATTCAGAATGTAAAATGAAGACTTTTTTTTATAAGGCTGTCACTGCAATAAGAGAGAGTAGAGTTCACAGCCAAAGGCTGGTTCACACTCTGATTTCTTAAAATAATCAAGATTACATGACTTATACAAAACTACATCCTAAGATTTCTCAAGATAATCACCTTGTGTCAAAGTGGGAAATAGGAAACCAAGTGCACCTCAACAGGGAAAGGGAAAGGACTTTGTTATGGTGTGAACAACTCTGGAAGTCTTTTTGAAAATGATACTGATACGACATTCAAAAGAATTGTTATAGAAACACATATAAATTTAAAAAAAAAGTTCTTCTAGTGGAGCTACAGTAATTTTCGTGGAAAATAAAGATATTAAAGAGCTTTTTAATCTGTGGTTTGAAATTTTAAAATGTGGGCATGAAGGTCTGATCATGAAAGGTCTGGTTTCCCCTTTAGTAGGTATTTGGAGATTTGAATCTGTGATGTAGTAAGCGGGTCAGAGGTAAAGATGCAAACTGTAGAATTACTTTCATAGATTTGATGAAATAGTAAAACACATCATTTGATAAATTGATAATCAGTGGTTTTCAGTTTATTAGGTTAATAGTTTAACTATTGGTTATCCTGCTACAAGGATAATTTGGAGAGCTTTTAAAAGTTAGGCAACACTAAACCTCATTAGATTAGAGAGATCCTACTTTAATTGGTCTTAAGTTTGGGGCATCACTTTTTTAATACTCCCCAGTTGGTCATAACATGCAGTTAGGACTGAAAACCTTACAGGTAGAGGTAAACTAAAAATGGATTCTAAGAAATTGCCTTGATGCAGGATGTGCTTAGCAGAATTTTGGCCCCAATGATGACCATTACCCCCTGAGGTTGTTCTTATGAATTTTCTAATTTAGGTAGCAGAAAGACTTTGAAGATATCATTAAGCTTTTAAGGTCAGCTGGTTAGTGATCTTATTCAGATTATCCAGGTGTACCTAATGTAGTCATAGGCACCCTTGATGCAGAGGTCATTCTTTTCTAGTAGAAGGGGAAGTCAGAAATTTATACCAAAAATAAAAAAAAAAAAGGGTTAGAAATGGTCTTGTTGGCTTGTGATAGAGGATTGAGTGACAAGGAAACAAAATTGTCTCCACTGCTGCAAGGAACTGAATTCTGTCAACAATTTGAGGGAGTTTGGAAGCACAACCTTTTCCACAGCCTGAAAAGTCAAGCTGACACACTGGTTTGGCCTTGAGAGGGTCTGAGCACAGAAGCAAGCCACGCTGAGCCCAGATGTCTGACCCACTCATTGTGTGGTAATACTTGGGTATTGTTTCAAGTTGCTCAGTTTGTGGAAGCTTGTATGACACCAGTAGAAAACTAATAACACAAAAGCCAACATAGATGGAAAAAATATATAATTGTTTTTTAAGAAGGGGTTGATTTTTTGAGAGTGTTTTCTTTCCCCTTAATGAACAAAGTAAACTTATGACCAGGGTTACTTTTAGTAACCTCCATGGTTAACATACCCTGAACTTTAAGTACAATACCCAGTAAATAACATTATAGGAATACTTTTTTCAGACAGTATTTTATTTTCCCAATGCACTTAAATCTCTTCTGGTGGGTGCTAGTCTTTTTCCAAATAAAGCTGTCTTACTTAGCAATATCAAATATAATTATGGCATTGTTGCTATGCAGGTAGGGCCAGAAGGGTGAATGGAACCTGAATCCAGTGATAGAGAGCAAGGAAATGTCAATAAAGAAGAAAACAAATTTTCTTTTTAATTTTTATTAAACTAATATATTTCATCATTGTTAATTTTTGTACAGTTTTTGATTTCTCCACTCAGTTGTAGTCCCCATTGTTCTACCATGATAACACCCATTATCCATCTCCATGAGCTCTTCCCTTCCCTGATGTACACCTCAGGTTTATGGTAAGCTAGAGTTAGGATTAGAGCCAAAGCTGGTGAAGCACAACCCTGCAACAGAGGAGAGTGTGCAAATGTCTGCCTGTGGTAAGAGTTAGGGACTCTACTTCCTACCCACGGTGATAGCTATTTTCTGGAATCACAGGAGTCACAAAGGAAACAGTAGAGCTCAAAAGTGACTGGAAAAGTATTGGCACTAGAAGGCCAGTGGGAAGTTGAATGTGGCTTCATTGCTAGTATCACAGGCTAATGTTGAGGGAGGAAGAATTAGAGAAGGAAGCAGTCATGGAGGAGAGACTGGAGCATGAAGTTGATTATTCTATATCTACTAGTGTTGAAGTTAGCAGTGATAGTCTTTCAGGAACTATTTCTGAGCCTCTCTAGGAGAGAAAGGAAAGGCTTCCATGGATAATGTTCATGAAGGCCTGAAACAAAAGTCTTTGTTTGCTGTCATGACCCAAATACATTAATTAAAAAAAAAAAAATTCACACAAATGGAACTTGAAGCAGCATCTGTTATGCAGTCAAAATTTTTTGTAAATCCCTCTCCAAAATGTTTGTCCCCATCTCTTCATGTAGTTTGTTATTAAATATATTTTTTTCTTGCTCTACATAATTAGGATAAAGGTTTTCTTGTTCAGACATTGCAAAAACTAATGCTTCTTTTTCATTTCCCGAACTTTTCAGAGACCAAAGTAACTTGTGGTATATATAGCTCTTCTATAATTGTATGAAACATTTTGTATATATTTTTTCATATATATCTGTAACATTTTATAATCCCCTTGTTCAAAACTAACAATTACCTCATTGAACAAAACTTTATGCACTTTTGACTCATTTCTAGAATATGAGCAGGGAAGTCTGTACTTTCTTGAGGATTTCTGTATTGACTTCTATTGGTGTGTATTCTAGCAACTTGCTTAAATATTCATCTCTTAAATCTGCATTTCCTTCATTCTCCCATCCATTTATTTCTAGTCTGCATAATTTTCTGCTGAGATGTTACAAAAATTTTCTCACCTCTGCCTCTACCCAAATTTATAATCTACATTACTCTATAATACGACTTTTTAAATATATTATGATACCACTTTGTTTCTTTCAGTGGTTAAACATTGTTTATTAGATAATGTCTAAATGTTTCCAGGTAGAGAACTAAGCTTTAGTAGCTATCTGTCTAGTACCTATCTGTCTAGCCTCCACTTCTCTCTTCTAACTAAATTCTGCAATTAAGCAATACCAAACTACTTGCAGTTTCTGGTCTCTGTGCTTTTTTCTTTTCTTTTAATAAAATATTTTTCTTTCCTACCTTGTCACTCAGTTCCTCATCTCTATGCCTTAGCCATATTCATTTATCGGTTACACTACTTAGATGTGGGCAACTACAAACAATACAATGAATCTTTACGTGACAGTGAACTTCTGGAATTATATCTAGTTATCTTTGTTTATTAAATGAACCATTCAATTTAGAGATGGAATTAATGGTGATTTGGTTGATGTCTCCTACTGCTCATGTTTTTTTCCTCTTTAAAACTGCACATGTTTAGTTTGATACTAAAGATGTCATCTACATTATCAGGTATGGATACCACCAAGGGGCTTGTGTGTGTGTACGTGTGCATGCACATAGTACAATAAATGTACCATCATATGTCTACCACACTTAAGATACAGAAACTACAGAATAGTATCATTATCCCCCAAATTCCCTTTATATTTGTCTGTCCCAAATACCTGAAAACCAATCATGTTTTTTTTTTAATGTAGAATTTCAGGCACCAGCCTTAGTGAATCAGCCTTAGTGAATGCAGTTTAACAAGGTCCCTAGGTGATATTTATTTACAATAGTTTAAGAAATGTTGATCCAGTAGCTACTTCATCAAATAACATTCAGGACACATAGAAACTCCTAGCCATTGTCTCACTTATGTATTTTGATGGAGTATGCACCTGTAAGAGTTAGTAGGGTCTTTCCCACCACCCAAGAAAATTCTTGCCTTGCAGGAAGAAGTCAGTTTCTCTGAAGAAATTTCCGTAACTCATTAACAAAACATGTGCACCTGAATCAAGGTACTATTCATATGGCAGATTCTCCAGTGAGCTTAATCACTCTCCAACTGGAAGTTCACCTCACTCATCTGTCCTGACCTTTTGCATGGACAGTTCTGGCATTTGTGTTAACCTCTCATTCCTCACCAGATGAAATTATCTGCTTTTTGGTTTATCTATTCTCTGCAAGGAATCTTGGGCTGCTCCTTTGTGCAACTCTCTTTGTCTTTGAAATTGAACACTAATATTCCATTTTCTTTTTTTTTTCTTTGCAATTATTGTCATCCATCACTGTCCATAACAGAATTTAATCCTAGTTTTACTCAGCTCTGGTCTCAGAATAAGAATATTAATGAGATAAATATGAAAAGCTGCATATCAATAATTTCATAGTCCTTTGTTTAGTTCTATTCAGCTGTCTCAGAGCTTTGAGTAGTGTATCTTCCCATCCTTTCTGTGTTCTCTCATTTATGCATTATTTTGGGAGGGGGCATCAATGGATTTTCTGCAGATGTGCCCATCTACCTTGAGCAGAGTTTCCCCTTGCTTTGAGGACTGGATTTTCTTGAAAAGAAGATATTACAATTGAAGTCTAAGTTCCTGGTTTTCTGGCTAGCCTTTCTTCTTAAAATATTTCACAGGTTTTACTTGAATATCATCTATAGTTCATTCTTTATAGCGATTGCTTTGCTTTGTTTTATGTAGCTTCTACAAATTAATAACTGACATCCTTCCTTTTAAAATATCCTCTCCTTACTGTACCATTCAGCACAAGTCAAACCATTTTTGTTTGCTCTTGAGGTCATAATGTTCACCTAGCATGTCAGCACGTGTCCTGTTTGCAGACCTAACCAGTCAGGCACAAAAGACATAGTCTTAAGTTTTTTCTTAAAACTTCATGCTCCAACAATACAATGTGGTAAAGCATTGTGAAAGGCAGCCAGGGGAAAAACAGGAAATTATACTCTCACAGGAAATTGTAGTAATAAAGTGAGAAGCCAAAGAAACAACTGACCAGTAAATCATAAAATTCTAATCATGCAGAAGGGATAAAATGAACCTCTGTTCACTGGCTGGCAGAGTTTTGTGTTATTCTTAGTCTTTCTTTGTATCTGCATGCCTGCCTTTGTGACATGATGGTCGTCCGGTCACTTTACAGACTGCAGTAACTAAGGCAGAGATATTTAGTGATATAAAGTTCCACTGTAATGGCTGGCAGGGTCAGGTCTAGGATGTGGGTTTTAAAGCAGGTTCCTAAAGAACGACATTTCTCCTAATAATTTAGGGCATTTCTGAAATAACTTTATCAAATTATCAAGGAGTCAACAAGTTGCCAGGTCATTTACTGTTCATACTTCAGTGTAATGAATCTTCCCAACAAAACCATAAAGTCCATCTCATACTGTGCCAATGAAAAATCAAGGTTATCATTGTGAAGTTGCTCTCCTTTACCCCAGTAGATAAGCTCACATACAGGAAATGATTTTCCCACATGAGCAATAATGCTTTAGGGACCTGAAAGGGGCAGTAAGATGAAAACACCATTTCTCAAGAATAGGTGCCCTGTAGTTGCTATAGAAACTGGGAACTGATGAACAGACTTACCTATTAAAGAATTTCTGTATGTGGCAGGTTGCTTCCCATTTGACCAGTAACTGAAAGAATTTGATTAGTTTTGATAATTAAAGCAGAGGTAATTTCAAATGGAGGGCCTGTGCCCTAAGAAATGTGCAAGTCAGTCTCCTGGAGTATGAGAAGAATATTATTTAAAATTGTCTAAAGAAGTATAATATATATTGACAAATGTCATGTATATAAATAAAAAATATACAATATTAGTGGTGCCCTAGACTGTGATTCCTCTAATACTTCCCTGAAGGCAATCACTACCCTGACTCCTAAATGCCATATATTAGTTTTGTCCATTTTTAAGTATTATAGCAATGGAATCATATAGTATGTACTCGTTTGTATTCCTTTTATTTCATTCAAATTTAAGTCTACATGTTTGATTACATTTTATCTTGTTAAATTGTGATGTTTTGTTTATTGTTTATAATGGTGTAGTAAATTCATATGGTCTATAAGTAAGCATAATGTTTACTGGGATTGTGTGCTGAAAAACTTAGACTTCCTGGCGTAATGATTGGTATTACTTATATGAATATCCTGAAATTCAACCATAGATAAACTCATTAACTTTGCTAAGAGAACTATTAGCAATTAGCTAGTTTGATCTTAGCTTGCTATTTCTTTCAATAAATATATTTTTATGTAAACTCAAATAATTACTCCAGAAGGATTAAGAGTCTGTAAAAGAGTCTCATTTAAACGATGTAGAGAACTTACTGGATGAAGGATGGAAACTTAAAGTATCAGTAAGTTAGAAAAGTTCCATTAAAAGTTTTGCTATATAAACTTTGAATCTGCATCTGCTTTCCATGCTACAATTTTTTCAGGATTCTTACCAGAAATATGGACTCTTCCCACAATCTATTCTGTGCCCTGTTTCAGGTTTAAGGCTGTATGACATATATGGCTCTTATTAGTCAAAAGGGGGCAGCATTCACCCTTTTTCTGAAAATCAGAATCTTTTGGTCACATCTCTTTCTAGGAAAAAAATAGTTTTCATCAGATAGCATTTTAGAACATATATGCATATGTCTTTTAACCCTCCTCTTTTAATTATTTATAGTGATAGTAACTGATTTGCAACTTCATATCATTAAAGCCAACATATTACATATTATAAATAAAGTTGGGCTGTCTCAGTGCCCAGAGTTCCCCTATTTCTGCCTTTGTCCCTTAACTGGGCGTGGCAGCCTGCTGAGACTGAGCCTGCTAAAGGGCGGTGGCTGAAATGAACAAAAGGAATCAGACCTCTACTTATATACCCTGAGAAAAATTACCAGGGGATGCCTGGAGAGAAAGAAATGCTATATACCTTCATTGTTGTTTTAGTTTCCAAATACTATTTTTTTCTCTTTTGAATTTTTGCCCTTTGAAATTTTTCTGTTTAAAAGACTAAAGATTGTATTAAAGGTAAATAAGAGAGGTACACTTTGGGGATATATGACTGCTTTCTATCTTAGAGGCATTCTTCCTTTATTCACCAAGTAACCTTTAGAGTTTAATATACAGTTGCTTGCAGTTCTTTTCTTGCTGATGCAGTAGCAGAGGGTGTGGTGGTAGAAAGAGCAAGGTTTAATGCTGAAGCTGTCAGACTTTTTTTTTTTTTTAAATCTCTATGACCTCTAACTACCAGATCACCAGATGACTGACTCTGCTTCCTTTGTCCAAATATTGATTTTAATGACTGACATATCACCTCCATGTTTTGCCTGATTAATTTGGGAAAATCAATGTTGACGGTCAAAATTCTAAATTATCCCTTTCTAGATTTCATCATAGTGTACACAGCCCTGGAGAGTCTTCTGAATGACTTTTTTTTTTTGTAATTTAAAGAGTAGACCTTAAAGAATTAGCCAAATGTTCCTGAATGATAAAGGAAAGTTGACCACCCCATAATTAGCTTTTGTAAATATCAAGTCAAAGGTCAGAGCAAAGGTCATCTGATTTCTTTCTTTTGGAAGAAAACAAGAGTTTTAGTAACTATGACTGATTTCAGAATAGTAGCAAAAGATGAGGTCATTGCTTCCTTCCTTGGCAGATTACAAATGGAATGAATTTGAAGTGTTACAGAAATAATTACATTAACATTAATATCAAATAACAGCTGATAATTTTCATAGCAGTTACAAATACCTGTGACTCTTAGACTAGATTTTTTTAAGTGTTTTGTCCATTAGGTAGAAATGATGGGAGAACTGCTCTTGAGAAGAATCCTGGTGACATGGTATCATTGTGCTCTGCCACTTCTGAATAGTGACATGCCACACACATTTACTATGCCACATTCAGAATCAAAACAAGTACAATATACTCAAGAATTTCACACACAATTTGTGGACCGTGGAATCAGGTTGAGAGATGGAGCTTCAGATAAGAGGAACACCTATCCCTCTAGCCCTCCCTGGCATACTAGAGGGTGGGAGATAGCACAAGTCTCACCTGAAACCCAGCTTCCTAACCATTTTGGAATGTCCCAAGAGACATATGACCTATTAGTGATGACTGTTGCCCTCAAAGGTAAATTCTCCTGTTATCCCGCATCCCCATATCCTCTCTTCTGCATGTCACATACGCTTTGCTACTTCCTCATTACATCATTGTAACACTTCCTTGCTAGTATATATAAGTGATTTCTCAGTTTCATTAAAGTGGGACCTGGACATGCTTCCCAGGATCCTCATTCTGTGGGCTAGCCTCACAGATCTCTATCCATCTCTTCTGTCTCAATTTCTTCTTCATTCCACACATGACCTCTAACAACAAGGGGACAAATGTCTCCTCAAACCCTTCACTCTATTTGCTGTCTCTTACCTGTATTAACACACAGTGAACGGCATACAAAATCTGAAACCCTAGAGAGAAATAAAGCAAACATATCTACACTTCTGTTGAGATTAAACAGCATCAAGTTGAAACTATTGCCTTTTAAACCAAATCATGAATCTAAATGTGTGCATTAAGATGAGCTAGGGATTTCTTGTGGATCAAGATGCAATGTGTGCATTGAGATGAGTTAGGACTTTCTTGTGGATCAGAGGAGAATGTTGGGTGATCAACTATGCTGGATTGCCAGAATGCGAGACTTTCAGTTTTAAAATCAGGACCAATCTAAGGCAAACTAGGGTAAGTTGGTCCCCACACTGGGAGATCTTTGAGGCTATTCCATCACCTTACTCTGCAGTTGAAAACCAACTTACGGAAATTAAAGTACCACACTATGACTTCCAATCATTTTCTTCTATAATTCTTGTCATTATCTTTTATCTATTTTTGCATGTATGTGTTAGACAAATGTCCTTTCTCAAGTGGATCTCTAATAGGGCTGGCATATATTTGTGTGACTCCATGTATAGCCATACTTCTCCATCTAAAAGCACCTATGACTGATTGTTGTGATAATGCCTTGCCTGTCTTCCAGGTGAATGCAGAACAACTCTCAATAGCTTGACCATCGTTCTGCATCTTTCTGAATGATGTTGCCAAGTACTAAAGACAGACATGAAGAATTTTTGGTCACAGAATCAAAACTAGATTCTGAGACTTAGACTGTACAGGAATTCACAACTTTTTGAAAGTGGAGGGCAGTTTCTGTTTGTCCATATCATAAGGAAAATACAAAGTGCAATTAAATAATTTAGTCCTGTCTAAGGACTTTATTGATTCTCACTTCTAGGAGGACTTGTATTCCCAAATAGGTACCATGGTGGGTAATTATTTAAATAATGAAGAGGTTGAGTGGGATATATAACTGTGTGTTAGAGAGTTATATGGTAGATAAAGACTGCTTTCAGTGTTTTCCTTACATCACTCCACAGAATGACTACTTGTACCAGAAAGAAAATAAGAACAACTAACAATATTTTGTTTTTATTCATCAAGCAGAATAATTATAAAAATGAATAAGAGAGAACAAACATGTTCTAAACAAGGTAAAATATGTTCAGAACAGATGACTATAACAGTAGTCAAGGCTACTCAGAATCCTGACAAGATTATTGTCCACTGAACTAGAGCTCCATCTACTCCCTAGTTTATCTGGCAAGCAAGTTTCTGCTTATTTCACTGAATAGTCCTGTAACCATCTTTACTTTTCAACTTAACTAGAACTTCTTAGGAAGTGTCTCTAACACCTTAACTCTGTTTTAGGTCTCCATGTTAAGTCTTTCTAATATTTTGAACTTTCATTTTCCATAATTTTATAATTAAGTGCCACACAATGAAATTAAAAGGAATTAAGCAAAATTTATACTTATAATAATTCAAAATCTATATCCCTGTTGGACTACAAATTCCATATATCAGAGAACTGATCTTTCTTGATCATTGTTGATTGAGGCTCCTGGTACATAGTAAGTAGCCAATAAATGCTACTGAGTTAGTCAACCATGTGAACTGAGTCATATTTTCAGAATGTGTAGGTTGACTATTGCATAAGCCTATAATAAATGGAAAAATCAATGAAATGCATTATATACAACATTTACACTCTATGTTGAAGCTGTTATAAGAACTAGTTCTACAGAAAGACAACTAAATCCAAGTGTTGTCTCTCCAACAAACAACTGAAACAAAAAGAAACCCAACCTAATGGGAAAAAATTTTTGCTCTCTATACAATTGATAAGGGTCTGATAACAAAGTTCCAAAAGAACTCATACAACTTAACAAAAACAAAGCAAATGGCCCGTCAAAAATTGGGTAAAGAGCTAAAAAGACACTTCTTGAAAAAAGGAATACAAATAGCCAATATTGCATATGAAAAAATGCTCCACATCACTAATGATTAGGGAAATGAAAATCAAAACCATGATGAGATACCATCTCACACCAATAGGAATGGTCCATTAGAAAAAAGAAAAACCCAGCTGGGCAACGACAAATACTGGGAAGGATGTGGAGAGAAAGGAACACTTTACACTGCTGGTGGGAAACTGGTTCAGCCCTTATGGAAAGCTCTGTGGAGGACCCTCAAACTACTGAAAATGGAGCTACTGTTTGATCTAGCAATCCCTCTTCTGGAAATCTACCCAAAGGATACCTATACTTGGATGTTTATTGCAGCACTATTTAAAGTAGCCACGATCTGGAAATAACCCGAATGACCCAAAACAAATGAATGGATCAGAAAGTTATGGTATATGTACACAATGAAATATTATTCATCAACCTAAAGAGGTAGACTTATGTCAATTGCAGCAACATGGATGGAGCTAGAAAGAATTGTGTTAGTGGAAATAAGCCAGAAAGGAAAAGAGAAATGCTGGATGGTCTCACTTATATGTGAGATATAGGGAAACAAACAAACAAACAAATGAAGAAAAAAATTTTAAACTGTCAGCAGAACTGAAGCATCGAGCAAGAGTGGGGGGAGGGGATAAAACTGAGGGAGGGATGGGCATAAGAGAGTAAGATGATTCATGGGTGATAAGGCAGTGGCAGAACCTTGGGGAAGACAATGATGTAAAAAATATATATATATATATATATATATATATATGTGTGTGCATGCATGTATGCGTGCATGCACAATCAATTTTAAAAAATGAAGTCAAGTGTCTCTCATACTACCTTCGGAGAAATAGCCCTCTAGGCCTCGGTTTCATCATTTGTAAAAAAAGAAAAGGATAATTGTGTGTAATTCAAAAGTTTTCTCTGAGCATTAAAAGAAATATTACAGGATAAACATTAAGCACAGTACCTGAAGCATGATTTTATTTTCTATAATTTCTCCCATATTAGAGTAATTAAAATGTAAAGTAAGCTAATGCCCCAAATTTTTCATGATGGAAAATGTTATTGATTATGTGACTAGAATTTAGGTTTCTTGCTTTAATTATAATTGTTCCATTGAGTCATATGACTTAAGAACAATGTTATCTATCTCTGGTCTTAAGTTTCTGCAAAGTGAATGAGTTGAACTGTTTTTTTTAGGGCCCATAGTGAGAATCAGTATGCTATGAACATCTTGTTATAAAA
This sequence comes from Uropsilus gracilis, assembly GCA_004024945.1. Taxonomy (NCBI): domain Eukaryota; kingdom Metazoa; phylum Chordata; class Mammalia; order Eulipotyphla; family Talpidae; genus Uropsilus; species Uropsilus gracilis. The sequence continues at coordinate 47,514 of PVHY01008072.1, forward strand.
ATGAATGTTTATGTGATCAAGTTTTTAAAAGGATACCTATATCTTCTATTCGATTCTAAAAAGAGATTGTTTTGCAAGTTAAATTCCTGGGGAACTGATTTAGAGATTAGTATGTGGCAAGTATAACAGGGTGGGCTTAAACATTAGCACCTGCTGGGGAAAGAACAATAGGGTTGGGTTGAGGGAGAAGTTAGGCTGTTAAAGGCTTTGTCAAACTTTCTCTGGTGAATATCTTGGTACATTCAATAGGATGACCGTGAGCAATGTGGTAAGTGTCATCTTAACAGCATATTTATAATTTCAAAGATAGTATGGTGGACACTTTTGATACTATCTTAGCATCCCTCCCCCTGTGAGTTTATCCTTTTCACATTCTAACAATACAGTCTACATAGTAGCTATCTTTTAATTGTAAACTTTGCCACCTTGCCACTATTAATTGCTCCAGTTTTGTATATCTGTTTTAAAATGAATTAATTGCCTGGTTTACCTAGAAAAGCCACTCAATCTTTGGTGATTGTGGCCCAAATCTAAAACTCAAGATCTGGCATTGCTTACAATCTCTTTGGGGAAGAAAGCATGATGGACTTTAAACTTACTGATGCGAATTGCATAATAAGTCATTAAATCTTTAAAATGTTAATAGCACTCTTAAGTACATATGCACCTAATAAAATTCTCACTTTCGGTGAGAAAAAGAGGACAAAAATGCAAAATGCAGTAAAGGATACAGAAGATGTGGACACGATCAATCATGTGAAGTAGCAGACATTCAGAGTACTCTAACCAACATCACAAGAATATAAATAGTATTTAAAGGCATGCAGAATATAAAGGTAAGTCTTTTCATAGGGTATAACAAAAATCTAAACTTAAATTAAAAAGATCAGAAATATATGAAGTATGTTTTCTGGCTGGAATTGAATTGAGCTAGAAATAAATACTAGGGATATATGAAAAATCCATATTTTTCAAAGTAAGCAACACAATTTTATAAACAATCCATGGGTTAAAAAGTAAGTCTTGAAGAAAATTAGGAGATGTTTTGAATTGGATGAAAATAGAATACCATTTGTAGGATGTATCTAAAACAGAACTGTATATAGAATGTATGCTACAGTTAGATGGTTGTGCTAGAAAGGTTTAAATTCATGATGTAAAGTATTAAGAATCAAGAAATAGAAGAGCAAACTAAGTCTCAAAGCAGACAAAATGAAGAGAAAAACAAAGAATGGAAGTCAAAGGAATTGAAGACAAGGAATGAGAAAAAATCAATGAAACAAAAAACCCTGGTACTTTGAAAAGATCAATAAAATCAATAAACCTCTACCCAGACTAAGCAAGTGTAAAAAAAAATAAGAAAAAAAGAGACTAATAACAGAAATGAAAGAAGCATTATTATGGACTCTTTAGAAATTTAAAAGGGAATAGAGGTTATTATGATAAGGCTTTGTCCATACATCCAATAACTTAGTTTTCTGCTTTCAAGTAATTCATGTAATCTATCAAAAAATCTCATGTAGAAGGAATAGTAAGTAGTCATGTATCAAATAAATTTTGTTCTTAACTAAGAGAAAAATACCAAGTCAATATAAAATTTTCCATAAAATATAACTGGAGACATCTGTCAATTCACTTTGTTATGACAAAAAACTCAATAAATATTACAAATTTTAAAACTAAAAATCAATATCCCTTGTGAACTGCTTCTAAAGTCATTACCAAATTAGAAAATTGAATATAACATGATGTAAAAAGGATGACTAAGTAGGGTTTATTCTGGAAATGCAAAACTAGTTTAACATCAAGAAGTCAGTTTGCATAATTGAACATGAGAAGACTGATGTGGGAGCAAATATGTTTACAATAATTGCCAAAAAATTTTAGTGTCAATATTCATTGTCTAAAATAACACCATTAACAAAAACTCTGCAAACTAAGAATAGCAGCATCTGATAAAGAGCAAAACCATGTCCTGCCCTGACATCATAATTAGGGGGAAAATAATCAATAATTCACTAAGATTGGGGACAAAAGCAATGATGTACCCATTCCTGTTCACCTTCACTCTGGAGGATCTAGTTAATGTAATAAGGCAAACTCAAACTACTGATACAGCAAGATGAGTGAATCTCAGAATGTAATGTTTACTAAAAAGTCACATTCCAAAGAACATGCACCATTATGATTATTTGAAATATTCTAGAAAAGGCAAAATTGTGGGGATAGAACACCAGTAGTTGCCAGGAATTGAGGTTTCAAGGGGAATTTGTATTTCAAGGAGCATAAGGAAGTTTTAGGGGATACAAAATGATTCTGTATCTTATTTATGAGGGGGTTATATGACTTTGTGTTTGCCACAGTTCATAGAACTGTAAATGAAAAAAGGTGTATTTTACTGTATATAAAATTTATATTAATACCCCTAACATCTTAGCAGTAAAAAAGAAGTTCCATCCACAGACAGAAAATATGATGTAGGTTTTACTTTGGACCAAAATTATGGTGGTATTTTGTTTGTGGTTGTATATTTTCCCTAGTCATCTGGATGTATCTCTGGTCCTTTTGAAGTCTGGGTATTCACATGTTCTAGGAATTATTTGATCCAGGATATTATCAATTTAATCTTTATTATTTTGCTCAAACAAGTTGAAGCTAAGTTTGTGCCAACTGCAATTGATGGTCCTGCATAATGTAAGGAAACAGAAACTTGGGTAAGTCATTCTTAAGCAAGTTTGGTAAGAAGTGAGAACTGTCTGGAAGAGAAGAAAAGGGGACTTAAGTCTGACTGGGGATATGGACAGATAATGACTGATTTGGTCTTGGGGACTTAAGTTGTAACCTGGTGGAACATATCCTAGGTTAGGAGCACATACAGAAGACATAACTAGACAGCCAGATAGGTGAGTATATGTGTTATCTGGAGAGGTGTAGTTAGGCTACACCTAACTACTAACTAAGAGGTGTAGTAGGCTGAAATATAAATGCCATGGGACTAGGTAGTGGTGAAAGATAAACTTGGAAAGATAGACTAATGCCATATCGTAGTAGCAAGGGTCTGAACTGTTCTCTCTGGAGTTCTTTAATGAGTAGGAATTGGCATGCTCTGATAAAAATTATTTTTTTAATTTTTAAAAATTAAATTTTTAATTGAGGTAATATTTGGATATTCCCATTAAGTACACTTCTCATCAAGTAGGCCCTCTACAGGGACCCCTGAAGAAATCAAGCAAGAACATATTCCATTAGCCATAGAATACATGGCCCCAGAAGTTAGTACTCAGACCCCCTCCACTCTTGACTTGGATGAGGTTGAGGCAGAGTCTGGTGATTGGCACTGGAGTGGCAGGCCCAGAGCTGAGCCTCAGGATGTGAGTTGTTGCTGTGAGACATTCTAGATTATCTCCTCTGGGGAGATCGTGCTACTGTCTGGTGAAAATCTACCTTTTCAAGTTCATCTTTCACCATTTGCCTGTTCCCCTGGTATTTATATTTCACCCTACCTGCACCTCTTATCCATGCAGATATCACATACACTCACCTATCTATCTGTTTAGTCATGTCTTCTGTATGTACTTCTAAACTGGGATATGCTCCTCCAGTCTACAACTGCAGTCTCCAAGGTCAACTCAGTCACTATCTGTCCATATCCCCAGTCAGACTTAAGGTCCTTTTTCATAAGTCCCCTTCCTGAGCCAGACAATGAGACTGGTTGCTTCTAACTCCAAGTTTCTGATTCTTGGTCCTATAAAAGAGAAGACTTCTGTAGAAGTGTCCCTGATTTATCGAATGACAGAAGGATTCCTTTCCACTCTGCCTGTCAGCATTGAGCCTGATTGTGAGGTTAAAGTGTTTCTTGACAGAAACCCTAGTGACCCCATGAGAAGATCTGTATCAACCAGCCCTGCTGGTTGTGTTTTGTCTTGATTTATCAACCTGCCTTGGTGGCAGGGGAAAACAAAAACCCTCAAAACCATGTCTACTTTAACCACTCATCTGTCTGTGGGCAATTAGGTTGTGTTCATATCTTGGATATTGTGAATAGTGTTGTAATGAACATTGTAGTGCATATATTCATTAGAATAGAAAGAAATTATGATTGATATGGAAATATTTGTAAGTATGATTTATCAAATATAATAGTTTCATGGTACATTTTTCATAGAGAACAGGATTTCAATATGCACAGAATTCATGGATGGAGGATCTTTGTATGCATAAAGAAAAATTCCAGAGTATATGCTTGGAAGAGTTTCAGCTGTAGTTATTAAAAGTCTTACCTATTTGTGAAGCTAAAGATTTGACATAGAGATGCAAAGCTCTCTAATATGCTAGGAAAACAAGGGGACAGGATAAGAAGTGTGACTTTGGAGTTAGCATTCTACTGGTAAACTTCATAGCTAGACATGTGTTGGAATAAATGTTTATGTGGAATTTCAGAGGAGTATTGGAATACCTTTTTTTTTTTTTGATACTAGGTCTCACTATTTTTACCCATGCAACCGCGGCTCACATTGCCAGTGGTACCATGGACTGAAGCGACCCTCAGCCTTAGCTTTCCAGGTAGCTAGGATTACAGGTGGGTGCCACCATGCCCAACTATTTTTGGGGGGACTAGGTCTTGCTGGGTTGCCCCAGGCGGGACTCAAACCATGATCCCCAGACCCCACCGCAACACCATAAGCTGTCACTTACAAGCAAGCACCACCATACTGGGCTGGAATACATTCTGATGTCTGAAGCTTAACAACCTCTTAATTGGAACTTGCTCTTGGGAGATTTCCATATCTTCAGATTCAGAAAAACCAGGGAAATTCAATGTTTCTGGCTTCTGTAGTATATTCCTGATATGGATCCACATTCCTACTCATTGGAGAGTTCTTTTTTTTTTTAATAATTTATTTATGTGTATTTCACATCAATTTAATCATTAGAGAGTTCTTGGAGTTATCGGTATCTTTTCTCATTCATTGTATGGGAAAATAGCCTATAAAAGGGTCAGACCTGAGAAACTGATGGACTGCCAGTTCATGGTACAGTTCAGTGACAGAAATGTGAGTATGATGTCCATTTGTATGTGCAGAGTGCTAGAGGAGGTGGGGGTTACCAGGGCCCTTGAGTCTGAAGTGGGGCTATGAAAGCCCAGCAACTGGTCATCATGAGAGGCACTTATCAGTTCCCCTCCACTATGTGCTGTATAAACCAGAGCTTTGCTTGGTACCCTATCTTACTGCTCACCTCAGACTGCCTACAGGCCTGGCCAGGGAGGCCTCTCAAGCATGGCCAAACTCTTCCTGGGAAGCCTTAATTCCCTCTGGTCTGGAGGCACTGGTGGGTAGTGGTAGTGGGTAGAAGAGCTGGGAGGCTCTTTTCCCCCTCAACCTCCACATTTTTTGCAAGTTTTTCATTGTAAGAGTTCAGGCATTCTCAGCACCAGTGATTAGAATGAAAGTATTACTACTTTGAACAAAGAAATTTTGAAAAATAATTTAGATTTGGTTTCAGGAAATGTCAGACAGTAGTAAACATGTCAGTTGGGAGTTTTTCTAGGTTAGATATGAAGATGATAAACCTTTATCAGATAGAGTATGATGATGATTTTAATTTTTATTATCAGTTATCAGTTATTCACCAATTCCTATGAGGCAGGCATTATGTAAAGTACTTAAATATATGTTCTCATTAAGTTCTGCAATCATTAAGGCCTTATTTCTGTTGCTGTAGTAGATGATGATTTTTCATTTAGTCTGCATAGGGGACTGACCCCACTGCCTTTTCTACTGTAGGGGAAGGGGACTGACCCCACTGCCTTTTCTACTGTAGGGGAAGAGAAATTCTATTCCCCTTACCCTTCTCACTTCTTTTGGCAGATCAAATAATTAAATTGGCATGTAGATTAACAGGAGAAAACAAAATTAATTTTATACATGTGCAGTGGTTTACAAACCAGTAAAGTACTCAAAGCATGCAATTTTTTCACTTTCTTGTTAGGAAACAATTTGTGAAGAACTTACAAGACAATCTTGGGCAAAGACAAAATTTATGAAGAAGTAGCAGGTTTGCTTAAATAGGCCTTAATTCCCTATCTGGCATAAGGAATTTCCTTTACCTCCTGGAACAGGAAGGTTTCTTTCACGTGAAATTTATTTCCTGCTTTCAGGGAGACAGTGGAGGGTCAGAGTGTCCTTCTTGAACTGTTTCTCAAATAACTTTAAATCACAATAATCAAGATGTCACAGTGGCAGATTTGGGGCCGGCCTACCCCAAACACCATCACCATCTTCCCGGAGGTAGGGTCATGTGTCCCAGGTCAATCACCAAGCATATTTTTACCCCTGGCTACAGCAAATAGTGCAGGACAAGCAAATATATTTCTTTAGATTAACACCTTGAGTTTAGTGGGTATTAGCAATAATATCAGTTTCATCTATTTTTGATAAAAGATCCATTGGAATTTCCCAGAACCATATTGATATTCTTTAATTCAGCATTTCCTAGTGATTCTTTTTTTTGAACATTAGGTATAACAAATACTCTGTGAGAAGTGTTCTATTTTTTTATAAAACATTTTTTAGAAAACATTGCATTCTATGTCCTCAGAACATATTAAAAAAATTAGAATCCCTACAGTAAGGAAATCTTAACCTGAATTTAGCTTTCTCAAATGCAGTGAAAGTGTCCTTTTCACACATATAATTGATTACTGTTTACCACATTTTGAGAAATGTAACTAGGCATGTATTTACCTAACTATAATTAAGTCATTCAAGATTGTATAGTAGGATAAAAAATATTTTTCTCTTATTTTCCATTTCCTTTGAGGCAGTATCTTTCAGCCTTTCCCCTCCAACATCATGGTCTGTAATAATAGTTAGACAGGGACATTTGCCAATTTTGGACTTGTACAGTCCCACATAACACCATTTTGCTGCCTCCAGGGTACCTTGGACATCCCTTCATAACTGTGAGAAAACATACTGTCCCATTTCGCTTATACCTGAGATTCCCAAACTGATGACTTCAGAAAATGAAGAGATACTGGATGTGAAATAAAATTAGAATCCACATTTCAGCAGGATGGTCACCCTGGAGCTTCATTTTTGAAACTGAAATATCGGTTGCCCTAAGGAATAATAGAGAAAATGCCCAGTTTATCTTGTGCGAGGCTGGTGAGATGAACTAGTAGTGAAAACATCCTCATGGAGCATTCTTGTACCATCAAGTGATGTCTCTGAAGAACCTTCCATTGACTTATAATTTACCTCAGTTTCCTTCTTTGCAACATTTGATAAAGCGAAACCTAAAATACACTGATAGTAGAAGAAAGGAAGAGCAACAAAATTTTCAAAAATGAAAGACTTAAGTCTAAATAAAATCAGATTCACAGGGAAGGTGATCTTTGGGGCACCTGTGACTAACATGAGCTCTGAAATAATACCAGCAATAATGAAAAACATTTCTTTCTGAGGCATTTCAAATGCAGGAGATGTTTTTTCTCCTTAGGAAACTTCGCCGTGTTTTACTGATGACAAAATGGTGTAATAAAAATAAAGACACATCGAAATGAAATTTTTACAATTGTGATTCTTAAACACTTAGCATTGCTGTGGAAAAAATACATTTCCACATACCCAAGTAATATACTATCTTATATTAGTGCTGTTTTGCAAATAATTGAGAAGTTTTAACAATTCATATTAAAATTAGCTCAAAACATACACTCTCTGAATGAATCACTAAATTGAACATGATCAGAAAATATATGGTGATTTTAGTTTCCATTTAGACAAACCCCCACAGCTGGTGTTTCCATTATTTAGTTGGCAATTACAATAAAATATATATTGATATATATGTATAGATCTATATATGCATCTATATATATGTATATATAGACCTATATCTATATATAGACATATATATTTTAAAAATTATGAAGATTTTGATGCTGAAGCAATGTGAATAATAGAAAACACAATGGGCAATGTGTCAGAGCAGATATAATCTTTGCTCTGAGATTTCTCAAATTATTGGTGGGAAGCACACACATACAAAACTGAATATAATTAAGGTATTCTTGAAGTGACGGGAACTAATACACACAACTTATTTCTACATCAACTTACTCTTCACTCTTGCCAAACCCCATCACCACCTTCACAGAGGTGGAGTCATGTATCTCCAGATCAATATTCCTTTCAGGGGAGGAAAAAATAACTTTTTCCTCTGCCAATCTGGGTTCTCCAACTAATGTACTATAAATTGACTGATAAAAAACAGATTAACAAACAGAAAATATGAACAACTTTTTAAACATGCATCTCACCAATGCCTTTTGAGGAAATCTCTTATTACTGACAATGTTACTATTTGTCAGTCAGGTTTAATTAGTTCTTTTGTCTCTCCTAAAATAGAGATAAGTATCACTATTCCCTTCATTGCCAAAGTTTAGATTGATGTTCTGGTGTCCACAGGAGGAACATCAGGATAGAATAAAGCCTGATAGTGCAAGGAGTTGACAAAAATAGAAAGGTGAAAATTTCAAGCCCTAAAAGTATAGTAATGATAAATAATGAATGAACTGGAGTGTCTCAGTATGGTGATGGAAAATGATTATTTCTGAATCTGCTTGGGTTGCCATAACAAAATGCCACAAACAGGGTGGTTTAAACAATGGGAACTTATTACTCACATTTCTGAAGGTTGGGAAGTCAGGATTTCAGCAGGACTGGGTTCTGGTGAGAACTTTTTTCTGACTTGTAGGTAACTGCTCCCTGCTATAAACACAGGATGGGGAGGGGGGCTCTTCATGAATCATATATGACTTCATCTTGACCTAATCATTTGCCGAAGTCTCCATCTCTAAATACCATCACATAGGGATTAGAGCTTCATATACGTTGGAGAGGGCCGGTGAGAGAATTTTACCCACAGGAGTCTGTAATAAAGAATAACTATGTTGTTCTGGATTCTCTTTCATGGATCCATTCCTGTACCTTTCCTTCATATCCCTATAACTTCCAACACAGTATGTTCCAATCACTAGGTATCCTTAGAAGGTATGTAAGAACTAGTTACTTACCCTGGAGCTTTGATGGCACAACCACCAGATTCCTGGAACATATTTTGAGGGTGACACTTTTCCTTCTTGAGTGAAATCAAGAAGGAAAGTGCTAGTTTCAAATGCTTAGAAAGAGACAGTCTTAGCTCTGAGAAGGGGATAAGGGAAATGGAAAAGCAAGATATAGTGATGGGGGCACCACCCCCACTTTTCTTTTCACCCAATTTCAATAGGACATGTGAAAGTTTTAGGGAGTGAGAACTATTTGAGAAATAAGTCATTTTAGAGAATAAGTTCATCTTTTAAAAGTTTTATTAAAAAGTAAAGTATTAAGGAAATGTTTCTAAAATGACTGACACACTCAGCTACCTTCTAAATTAGAAAAAAAGTCCAGACATTCTTTAACCTTTTTTTGACTGCAGATCATCATTGCTTACCTCAATGACTATTCACATGAAGCAAGAATCCTGTCAACCACACTGCTTGCTCCTAAATTGCTCTTTCTAGATTGTTATGATATCTGAGTCTGCATCTACTCTGAATGACCTTTAATATTGAAGACATCAAAGATACACTTTTTCTAACAACTATCAACAGTCAACAGGCTATCTCTTTGATAGATGTCCTTCCTAACAAAAAAGTTTTGCTTGTATTTTGCTGCAGTCTTAGAAATGACAAAGACAAATTTGTTTGAATTTTACATGAACTGACAATGATTAGATTCTGAAGGATGGTGGAACTGATAGGGTGTGCTACCCCACCCCCCATTGTCTCCTGTTTAAGACTGCAGATTTCAAGGACAGATGTTAAAATGTGAGAATGACCTTAGTTGGAATTTCCCTTCAGGGAGATGCAGGGGGAGAAAGAAGTGAAATGATTAAGGTGAAACAGATTTCCTGGAAGGTGTGGGAAATCAGGGTATATAAAGGGTGTTCAAACAAAGAGAAGGATTCCAATATGATGATTGGATAGATAGAGAGTTTCAATGGAGGAGAGATGGGAATCAGCCATCTTGTGAAGATGTGAGTCATGTGGACATGGCCAGGCCTGGGGGTCTGTAGCCATTGGCTGGCCCAGGCTGGCAGCATGTGTGCTGAATGCAGTTAAGAAGTTTGCAGGTTTGAACTCCGTGTTGGAGTTTGTTTTGCTGAGTTTAACTTGTGTCTGTGAGAGGCTGTGCAAAAGACAGGCCTGAAAAGAAAGTAAACTTTACTGGGTCGAGTACCATGGAGTTTCTACCTGAACGACAAGCAAGAAGAGGATGGCATGGAGGAGCTGGAGCATGCCAAAGGAGCACGCCTAAAGAAAGATGTCTTCAAACAGTACAGAGGAACTCTGACTGGCTGGTTTTGGTGAGATTATCAGGACCGAGAGGCTGAGGATTTCTGGGCAATCTGGGAAAGGACTTTGGACAATGCTGAGAAAGGTTTTGGACAATGTTAAAGTAATCAGAGTTTTCCTTGCATGTTTCTTGTGTAGTTATTAGGATAATTAGAAAGTCATTTTGTTAGAAATAAATTAGTCTGCACTGATAGTCTTGCATTGGTTTGAGAAGGCTGGGGATGGTGGAAAGAACCCATGAATGTAAAGTTTTAAACTGTGTTTTTAAGTTTTTCTTTTTAGGTCTGAAAGAGGGAAAGAAAGCAGAGAGAAGCTGGTAGCTGATGTTTGCATATCAATGGTAAAGGTGATCAGTGAAAATGCTAATAGACTGCTTGTTGCCTGCTTTGTAGAGAGAAGCAGGCAGATAGGTGTATCCAGTTAAAGTTAAATTCAGAAAGTCTTCCTTATACCCTGTTTCAGAACAAATCAGTGCTGTAGTTGCTAGGATTCGGTTACATTGACTTTGGTGGCTCCTTTTTTCCCCCTGTATACACCAAACCTACCCAAGTTCCTGTTAGGCAACAGCACAGTTGATGTTATGCTCCCATTATGAAAAGAACTATAAAAATAGGGAAAGTTAAAGTAAACTGCACTCTAATTATCAGTTCATCAGTAACACTGGACATCCTGGAAAATGAGTACTTACCTGGTATTCTGTGCAGGGTTTCGTGCAGCAACTTGGAGAAAAGCCTAGTCCCTTTGCCTGGACTCTTAGCTTAAATTCCCATTTTAATCTTTTTTTTTTAAACAGAAGATAAAAATGATGGTAGCAAATGTATTCGTTTGGCAACATGACTATCACTTTAATACTAATACCTCCCTTTTCAAGTCACTTCACAGTTTGCAGAGTATTTTCCTAAGATGTTCCCCTTGAGTCTCACAACCACCTTTGGTGGCAGAATGGCCAACAATCTGGCATTCACTCAGGACCATTTATTTCTCCACAGGCTGTACAGATTGTCTTAAGCTCAGTCTTGAAGATCCTTTCTGCATGTCAATGAGGCTGCCATTGAGAGCAGTTGTAGCAATTGCTCCACTCAGAGGTAACAGATATGCTAATTAAAAAATTGCTGAGGAAAAGGGCACAAACCTTGATAGCCTCCATCAAAAACAAGTAGCAAGAAAAATAAAGTAAAAATTACCATGCTTATTTGTCTGAAATTTCCCCTGAGAAATTATCAATGAATGGATGGCTAGCTCTCAGCAGCCTAACTGCATTCTTCTGAATTATTTTAAATAATCTTGTTAAAGTTCTTGGAATGTAAGGGATGTTTATCTACAAGAAGGAAAGTCACTTCTGCTTTCCTTGGTTTTCAGTTAAACCTCTGAACCTTCTCTGCTGTCACACAGTACATTTGTTTATTTTATGATCACCTTGTCTCTTTTTCTTTTTAAATCAGCACAAGGCTGGGGGGGGGGCGCACAGAGGCGCAGTGGGTCATGTACTAAGACAGCTTGACTTGTTTAAAATCCTACTTATCAGAAGTATCTACTGACTAAATCAGTGCATATTTTAAGTTTCATGGTCCTGATACTCTTTCAGTTGATGGCTCTCAGCAGTGAACAGGAAAGAAAATTGGAAAGGCTTAAAAGATTTTTCTAACCTGCATTACATAGACACCTTCAGGCACTGGTAGTGATAATAGGAAAGACTCTTTAAGAATCAAAATAACTTAATGCCTTGTGGTCACCAGTTCTACTTTGGAGGTGGAGAGTCTGGGCCAGGGAAGTATTTAAGATCCTATTTTAATGTTGAGGGACCAAAACTCCCTCTTGGATTTACACTAGTAAAGCTTTAAATATGTTTTAAGATGACATTGATTTGTGATAGAAAGAATTGAGTCAAAAGATCAGAGTGAAACTCCAGATTTGGGAGACTACATGATTTGGGGTAAAGAATTAAAAACTTTGGGGTTAGAGAGATTTTGTGTCTAAGATTTCTGACTTCCTAGCTGGGTAGAAATTTTTTTTACTCTAAAGCTTAGTCTCTTTATCTGTAAAATGAGTGTTATGGTATTTAGTAAAAAATATAGTATTAAATGATATTTATAGAACTGGATCTAGTTCTAGTTCATAGATAGTTCTTTTTGTTTAGTTTTTATTACTAATTGGTTGGATGAATTGTGTTTGTTTATATGTGTGAACTTTCAAATTCTTTTCATATTGAAATGCTAATTAAGAAGCTGACCAGATTTCACCTTCAGTTATTTGTCTATGACAATCTAATACAGCCTACTATTTACATAGAGGAGTCATCTATTGTATAGGTCAAAAGATTTTAGAGTACATCTTAGAATGGATATGTTCCTGAGAAATTCATGTACATTTGAACTATTTATCTTTGGTAAAGATAACAGAAGGGCAGTATGTACCACATTTTTTTAATTGTTTAAAAATTAAAATTAAATTAAATTAATTACTTTACAAATTAAATTTTAATTAATTAAAATTAAATTTAATTGTTTAACAATTAAATTTTTTTAATTGTTTAATTTTTTAATTGTTTAACATTGCATTATGCTATGTACATTTCAGGTGTTCATCAGCATGTATATATACTGCACTAAGTTCACTGCTAAAAGTCAGATTTCTCTTTTATAATACTGTCTATTTTTTCCTGATTTACCCATGCCCCTTCCTCCTCCTTTTCTGATAGCTACTATAGTCTTCATCAGTTTATTTTCTCTCTATACTATACGTTGAGTGAAATTGATAGGGTGGGTTACCTTCCCCCCCCCCCATTATCTCCTGTTTAACATTGCAGATTTCAAGGAAGGTATGCTAAAATGTGAGAATGGCCTTAATTAGAATTTCCTTTCAGAAAGATACATGGGGGAGGAAGAAATGAAACAGGTTTTTTTCTTTGTAAAGTAATAATTTAGGTGCTTTTCCTGGAAGGTGGGAAAACAGAAAGAATATATAAAGAAGTTTGAAACAAAGAGGAAAAAAGGAAGATGGGAATTCAGATTGAGATTCAGGTTTGGTTTCAGCCATTTTGTAGGATGGAGATGTGAACCATGTGAGTGGCCATGTGGCCAAGGTCTGGGGCCTTCAACCTTTGGCTGACCCAGGCTAGCAGCATATGTGCTAAAGGAAGTTAGGAGTTTGTAGATTTGAACTCTGTGTTGGAGTTTGTTTTGCTGAGTTTGACTTGTGTCTAGAAGAGGCCATGCAAAAGTTAGGCCTGAAAAGAAAGTGAACTTTGCTGGGTCTGGTACCATGAAGTTTCTTCTACTACCTGGACGACAAGAAGAGGATGGCATGGAGGAGCTGGAGCACACCAAAGGAGCATGCCAAAGGAAGATAGCTTCAGACATGTGGAGATGAACTCTGACTGGCTGATTTTGGTGAGATGATCAGGACTGAGAGACTGAGGACTTTAGGGCAATCTGGGGAATGACTTTGGACAATGTTGAGAAAGGTTTTGGACAATGTTAAAGTAATCTGAGTTTTACTAACATGTTTCTTTTGTAGTAGTTAGGAAATCATTTTGTTAGAAATAAATTAGTCTGCACTGATAGTCTTGCTTTGACTTGGTATTTTGGTGAGAAGGCTGGGGATGGTGGAAAGAACCCATTAAGTCTAAAAGGGTAAATTGAGGCAATCTGGTTTAAAGTTTAAACGGTGTTTCTAAGTTTTTCTTTTTAGGTCTGAAAGAGGGGAGAAAGCTGAGAGAAGCTGGTAGCTGATGTTTGCATACCAATGGTGAAGATGAACAGTGAAAATGCTAATTAACTGTTTGTAGCCTGCTTCCTAGGAAGAAAAGCAGGCATAGGTATGTCTAGTTCAAGTTAAAGGTAAATGCTAAAGACCTGCTTGTAGCCTGCTTCGTAGAGAGAAGTGGGTAGAGATGTGTTAAGTCAAAAAGTCTTTTTTTCTTTTCTCCCAATTTCAGAATCATAAGGTGTTTGCTTATTCACTAACTATGATTCATTCTAAGTCTATACATGTTGCTAGTGGCAGGGTTTCATCTTTTTATAGCTGAATAGTATTCTGTTGTGTATGTATACCACATCTTTCGTTCCTTTATTAATCAGTGGGCAGTTAGGGTGTTTCCCGTACCTGACTGTTGTAAGTAGTACTGCAATAAACATAGGATACATATCTCAAACTGGTTGCTTCTTGTCTTTTGGAGAAGAGCCATTCTCCCAGGCATGAGGTGATATTTAATTTGCAACTTTGCCAACAGATGAGGAACACATTTCCATGTGACTGCTGGCCACCTGCATGTCTCCTCTGGAGAAGTGTCTATTTAGGTTCTCTACCCATTATTTGAATTGGAACATTTGTTTTCTTATTACTATGTTTTATGAGTTCTTTTTTCAATATTCTTATATATTTTTACTGGTCATAAAATTCTATGCTAGAATTACTCTGCTGTGTCTGTCTCTAATATTTAAAATTGGCATAATTGTGGGGGGAAAAGTGGTAAAAATAATTTAATTTTCTCAAATTATTTTTCACTGTTAAATTGAAGTCACATGATTAAGAATATGGAAAAGACAGTGTAAATAGTGAATTGACATATTTAAAATTTTTTAATGGTTATAAACAATAAATGGAAGTGTTATAGCCTAAGTTTAAGCCAAGATGGTACTCATTCAGTACCTTAAGGCACCGATACCCTAATAGTATTTATAAAGAATACAAAAGATTTTTTTTATCCTCTTGCTTTAGAATACAGTCCATGAATAATTCAGCTTTTCCTTTTTGAGAGACAGAATAACTTAAATACTGTAGAGTTATATGCATAAAAATTTGAAGTAAACACAGAGGTCTAAGAAAATAAAGAGGACATTTATTACAGTGTCATTCAAGGGCACTCTGAATCCAGGATTCAATATAGCATATGAGGAAACAGCAGAAGGGAAATGGTTAATGTACTTTTTACTTGCATTTCCTTTTTTTTTCCTGCTTATCATGTCAGATTCAGAGTAGCTGGGTGTATTCACAGAAATGAGTAAGGAATGAAAATGTTTCAATTCAGGTTAGAGTGTTAGTTCCTAACTTTTGCTACATTTGGGTAGTTAGGAAAAGGGTGAATATTGTAGTAGTGTTCTGTAGCTGGCTGATACTACCAACCCACAATAGTTGATGGTACAGTTTCAGAAATCCTGTGAGTCAATTGTTACACAGCCATTATTAAAACTTAAATTATACTAATGCTATTAAATAAATTTATTATATGAAAAAAGGAAATAAGTGCTCAAAATTCATCACTTCTTACTTGTATTACTACATTGTGTTTTATGCTGTTATTTATATCTACTAAATTGTTTTTTTTCTTTAAAAAAATTTTTTTTCTTTATTTATATATAAATTTCACAACTTTGTAATCTCAAGGGTTTACCACCCCCTCCCTCCCCTCCCTTCTTCCCCCTTTCCCTCCTGTTCATAGTTGTGCACTTCATTTTGGTGCTTAGCTTGTTTTGACTTTCCTCAAGGCTTTTATTTATTTATTTTTTTTTCACTATATCCCATACATTAGTGAAACCATTTGGTTTCTGCCTTTTTCTTTATGGCTTGTTTCTGCTAATATGATTTCTTCTAAATGCATCCATGTTGTTATGAAGTTGTCAAATTTGTCATTTTTAATTGATGAGTAATATTCCATTGTGTATATATACCACATTTTTTTCATCCAGTCCTCTGTTTTGGGGCATTTAGGTTGTTTCCATGACCTTGCAATTATAAATTGTGCTGCAGTAAACATCCGGGTACAGGTGTCCTTTTGTACCCACATTGAGGTCTCTTTTGGGTAGATTCCCA
>PVHY01008073.1:0-63683 GCA_004024945.1 Uropsilus gracilis
TCTTGTCGCTGTCAATTGATTCCCATTTATCTAAACTCCAGCCACACTTACTGACATTTCTTTTTCCTGTGGTCATGTAACACAGTAGCTGGTAGCCCTAACTTCACAGCATCCTGGCACCAAGTCTCAGGTGGCCAGCAGCTCCCACAGAGAAATCCTTGCAAGATTCTGATCGACCATGTGCACATCTGAGAACCAGCCATAACAGCCAAAGTCAGTTCTGTCAGAGTCCGTCCTCTGGCCTGGGAGGGTCCAGCACACCATGTTGTTATATCTTCTGGACCACCTGGTTTGAAAATGGGGTGGGTCTCCACGTTGGGCCATACTGTCCATTTGGCAATACTCCCAGTGCTGTGGGCTTCTTGCTAGCCAATGCAAAGAGCTCAGAAGCACATAAGAGTACTCAAACAGATATGCTAATAAACCTCCAAGATGAGGGTTAACATTTGTTTTCTGGTTCTTTCTACTAATGTCTCATGACAAAACCTTTTGTCTCAGGATCTGAATTGTTATGATGATGGAAAAATTGAAAAGAAGGGGACTGATAGGGAACCATGGGCAGAAAGATTTCAATGGGAAGGAATTTTTGTTTCTTTGGCTTTTTTCTCTTTTTTGCTTTTTGAGATACGTACAGACGCACGTGCCAGTGTAAAGAACAACATGGAGAGATCTCTGTACCTTCACCCAAAGGTAGCATCCTGCATAACTATCATGGAATTACATCAGCAGTAAACTGATTGATGTAGTCCCCAATATAGCCCAGGGAGCTTATTCAGGTTTCACCAGATTTATATGCACTCATTTGAAGACGGAGTTTTGAGTTGTATAAATTATTCTCAAAAGTTTCTTCTTTGAGACGGACTTTTAACTGGGTCTCGTTATGAGAGCAGTGGGGTTTCCTAAATTTCTACATCAGGTGCCTCTTATCATGAGAAACTTCTGAGAGATCACACCTTGAAGGGACAACGGGAGGCTCTAAGTAGGCTGTCTATTACTGTAAATTGTGAAAAAAACTTGGAATGCACCCAGCATAGGCACGGGGGACACACGCACCCAGCATAGGCATGGGGGACACACGCACCCAGCATAGGTATGGGGGACACACGGCCTGCATTCTGTACTTTGAAGTGGGGTGCAGGGCGGGTGCTACCTTGAAGTGCTGCTTTGGTACTTGAGATATGGGCAAAGGGCAAAGGCAGAGTTGTGCAATGGGCAGAGGCCTAGAGCTGGAGACTGGGTAGGACGGTGTGTGTGTGCACACTCGCACACACGTGCACACACATACGCACAAAGAGCCTTTATCTATTTGAGGACACAACCTGCCATCCCACATCACAAACAGATGAGCTTTATTCTTGATTCCTTCATTTTGAGGAACTAATAAAACATCCTAGTGGAGTTGTCGCTTCAAAGAGGGAAGAGAATATCTCTGGGCTTGGCCAAATTTGATCAAAGGGTTTGGAAAGATTCAGCTCCCAGAGTTTTCATTATTTACTGACTTTTTCTAGATGTTACCATTCTTCACTTCTGGGGAGGTTTTTCAGGCATCCTGCACAAACCCGATGATGCTTCACCTACCAAGGTGCAGAGTGCAGGCTCAAGGAGCTTCTGGGTGGTGGGGGCTCAGATCTAGCAAAGGCTGGTGTTGGGCTTTCATCCAGACCCGAGAGTATCTACAGCCTGCTCCCACCTTGGCAGGGAGGGATACTTCGGCTTTGCTTATCTTCCCTATTAAATAAACATTGTTGCTCCTGGACAGAATCATGCATGTCTTTGAACCTCTTAAATGTCCCCACACAGTGCCTGACATTAAGGAACTGCTCCCTACGTAGGTGGAAGAAAAGAAGGGGAGGAGGAGAGAAGGACAGTCTGAAACCACATACTCAAATCTTAAGCATTAGGGGGCTAAATTAATTGCTTGAGTTAGGATTTAATTAGGGCTTAAAACAACAGCTGTTTTATCCAGATTGCCAACTGCATGTGACAGCACATGAGCACATGAGCCAGGTTACATGCCTGACACATGTACCCACTTAAGATAAGCTTCAGTAACCTGATAGTGAGCAGGAAGCTGTATTTAAAGGCAGGAACAGTCTTTTTTTTTTTTTTTTTTGAGACTAGGTCTCGCTATTTTTGCCCGTGGAACCGCAGGCCCTCGTTGCCTGGGGTACCACAGACTCAAGCAATCCCCAGCCTCAGCTTCCCAGGTAGCTGGGATTACAGGCGCATGCCACCACACCCAGCTCTATAGAAATTCTTAAACTAGAGATGACCAGTAGCTCGCATTTCTGGACAAGGGTGGAGATGGATAATGCAGCAGAAGCCAAGTGCTAAGGCTGGGAGACAGCAGACATGGGGTTGAGTCTTGGTGGTTTATTAACTGCATGGCCTCGCACACATCCCCCTTAGGTGGTCTCCATGTCAGTAGTGGCAGTCAAGACCTCTTGTAGTTGAAAAGCGGTGCCGATCCCTGGTCTTAGTCAATTCTCAGTGTTTTGTCTGAGATTTCAGATTCCTTTTGTTTAATCCATTGAAGCTCCCCAAAGTGATCTTGGCTGGGTTTCCACTGCCCTTTTTTGGATTTTATAGATCCTAGAGGGAGAGTACCCAGCAGTGACCAGTTCCCAGCAGAGGGAAGGCAGGCTGGGCTCCTCAGGAAAGGGGGCTGAATGCACAGATGGCTGGATGTAGGAGCAAAGAAACCATAACTCTCAGGAAAGAGGCTAAACATCCAAGTATAGAAGTTCCACCTTGTCTAGAAGTTCTATGTGTCTGTGTCCCTGAGCCAGACCCTGTGCTCAGCCTTTTGTACATACCACAGTCCTCCCATGAGAGCCGACACAGTCATTCCATCCCATCCCATTCCACAGAGGAGAGGCTGAGACCAGAGACATCCAGGGTCACACATCTGGAGTTTAAATCCCAACCATCTGGAGGTGCCTCTCAGGGCATGATGGTGTCCTGTACAGCTCTGAGCCTCTTGCTTGTACCCTTTTTTCCCATTTGCACCGAGGGTCAATAAGCAGCTCACGCTACAGGTCATTGAGCAGACAGCACTGAGGACACACCCTATCACCCTCTGGGAAGAGGAAACTATACCCAGTTTGGAATGAGATAGAACTGGGTCTCAGTTCCAGCTAGACCACTTAGCAGCCCTGTGACCTTGACCAAGTCACTTAACCTCTCCGAGTGTCTGTTTTCTTCTGCCTAAAATGAGGGTAAAGTTATGTATCTCTTGGGATGGCTGCAAGGGTTAGAGATCAGTCATGGGCAGTGCTTAATGCAGGCTTTGACATGTAGTCTGTGATAAATGATCAGTAATGGCAGCGATTGCAGAGTTTGGAACAGTTGATTTTTATATTCATCTGAGGGAGGTAAACATGGCATTGTCACTTAATGTCCTTTTACGGATGGGGAAACGAAGGCACAAGGAGGTGGAATGACAAGTCAAGACACAGTCTACAAGCACAGGAGCTGAGAAGGAACCCATCAGAACTGGAGTCCAGATACCAGGTCATCCTCCTGGCAGATTCTTCCTTGCCTTTGGTGTTCTGTATTTTCACCATATTGTGTGGCACGGCTGTCTCGTTCTTGCTCTCTTGGCTCAGAGCATGAGCAGCCCTCGTCTGGAGTCCTGAGTGACGCATGCCACTGACTCTCATAAAGGACCGGCCCATACCTCATTGTGGGTGTTAGGTTGTAAGCCTCTGCTCTGTCATTATTTAAGAGTGTGAGCAGTCAGGGATACTGAGTCTTGTTGGAGGCCCAGGGGACTGTGGCCTCTCTGCTCTGCATCTGGGGTCAGGAGAGGGAAGGCTGGGTGAGACAAGCCTCATGAGTGTTGTGCCCCAGGCCCTGGCCTCATCCCAGGGTGCACTCTGACCTGGAATGGAGCCCGGCCTCTTGGCGGTTGCAGCAGAGGACAGCTGGAAAGGACAGCTGGGGTCCTCAAACTGGGCTCTGTGAGGAAGAATACCGCCTCCAGTTCCAGCCTTGTACCGCCTCAGCAGCCTGTCTTCTGCTACCTACTACAACAGGGTTCCCATTGTGTGAACCTGTACATGGAAGAGAAAATGCAGTTCAATTGCTTCAAAAACAGTTGCAGTTTACCTGCGTGGCTTTGCCCAGGGCCTATCAGGTGCAATATAGGAAAGAAGCCGGTCAGGATCACGGACGGGGTTTGGGGTTATCCTAGAGGGATGGGGGTCCTACATCCTCATTCCCCAAACATCCCCCATTCTGACTGCTTGTTCCATCTCCAAATGTGGTCACAGATGAGAGGGACAGAAGAAGACATCTCACCTATCACTCTCATTAAACTGTTGCTTGCCATAATTGTTTCTTCATTGTACAATACATCCATAGCCTCAGAAGGTGAGCCCAGCCTCAGCCTCTTGGGACTCCTAGGTTCCAGTGAGGCCCAGGCCTATCAGGAGTGGGACATCTGTCACCTGCCTACTTCATGACAAGGATGCCCGTTCCGCTGGCCCCCCTTCTCAGGGCCCCCAAGGTGTGGGGATGGCATGGACGGAAGCCTCGGCAAGCCGTATTGGCACTGTCCACGATGTTGAGAAACACACTAGGTGTTTTCAAAGCGCCTTTCTCTTTTCTCCTTTCTGATGAAAACCCTCATGTAATCTGTTAGTGCGTGTCTGCCAGAGCATGAATTATTCAGAGAAGTCTCTGTTCCGTTATCTCCCCTCCCCCGGGACGCCCCTGCCATTGTCCGCCCTGATGGGTCATTATGCACTCTGTGAATTTAATCTTTGAGGCTATCCGCCACACAGGAAAAAATGTATGAATAACAATTTTCCTGTAATAACCTTCAACTAACCTTTCAACCAGAGTGAGTCATTCCAATCCCATTTTCACATCAAGAGGCGTCAAAGGCAGGCAATTACCTCTTATCTGTTTCAGAAGCTGCCCCCACCACTGCGGCACCCTTAATTTTTTAAAGGGGTGTTGAAGAATGTAGTGAGAGCCAGAGGAGAAGGGCTGGCTGGTGACAGGCAGGCTCTTGAGTCTCAGTGCCAAACTTGGGCAAGGGACCCCTAGATGGGGTCCTGGATGACCCTTCCTATCGCTGAGGCCTCTGCCTCTGATGGTCTCCAGCAGTGTCTGGTCTGCTGGCATCACCAAACGCAGTCCCTAATTCCTTCCGAAATAAGGGGAAATGTCTGCTCGCCCACAGATTTCCTCAAGTCCTTCTAAGGATGGCAATTGCAGATCCATTTTAGCTTCCAGTGGGAACTTTGGAGTCAACATGCTGCTGAGAAAGGATGGGGCTGGAGTGGGGGTAGATATGTGCCAGGGCGCTCTGACCTTAGGCTCCAGGCTCCCACAGTGCAAAGATCCAGAAAGAGCCTGGAGATTGCAATCAGGCATAACTGACTTGGAGATTTTGTAACTCAGTGGTGTGAGCCTAGATAAATCACTTCTGCTCTCTGAACCTGGGAAGGGCTTCCTGGGGAAAATGAGCACAGTGATACTTTGCAGGGATGTTTTGAGAAGCAAGTGAACCATTGAAACAATTTGTCTGATACAAAGCCTTGGGCTGGCTCAGTTCCTCTCCTGGGGATCCCCACTTTCCCCATTTCCGGTTTCCCTTCTTCGGTTTAACTGGGTTCCAAACACCCTTCTGCATCCTCTGTTCTCTGGCACCAAGGCAGGGTCTACAACATGCAGCCACTGTCGGGTCTCAGAGCTCACTGGCAGCTGTAGATAGATTCAGAGAGGGAAGGGGGCAATGCTGACCCGCTGGTGCCTGACAGAGGGACTTGTCTTCCATTCCCGGCCCATGTCTTCGGTTCAGCTTTCCTGGTTTGCCTGATCTTTCCCTCCTCCTCCTGTTCCTTTTCCTCTTCTTCTAACCAGAAAAAAATGGCAAACCTAGAGTATGAGTTAGTTTCTCCAAGTCCTAGCTCAGAGGGTCCGGGCAGAGTCTGGACAGAGACCCAGGAGCACTGGCTTTCCTCTGGGAGCCCCTCTAGGACACTGGGAGCGTTTCTCCACAAGACCTTGGGTGGGGGCAGGGGTCTTAATATCCCTCGAATCAGGCCTGTTGGCCCAGCTTTGCCATCATCACAAAATGATCCCCTGGTTCTGAGCTCTGCTGACTTCCTCAGTGGGATAGCACCACTTCAGACAATAACAAAGACAGCCTGTCTGAGTGGCTGCATCTGCTCAAGAAAGCTGGGGACAGAGGGCGGTATCCTGTGGGAGAGAAGGAGAAGGAAAGCTGGTGAGCAAGAACTTAGCAGCATTCATCTGCCATCAGTGTTTAGACTACTAACAGCAGTCCCCACATTCCTGGCCAGTTGCCCAGCTTGCCCAGGGTGCGGAAGCGCTGAGGGTCCTGGCCCACATCTGTCCCTAGGCGCCCTCCTCCCCACTCTAGATGCCACCACCCCTTTCAGGCTTGACCAGAGTCCCACACTTGCTTTGACCCTCCGAGAAGCTGTTTCTCCCTATCAAGCTTATTCCAGAAACCTCCCCCATGGCACTGCTTGTCTTTGAGGGCCAGAGGAGAAATCTGGGCTCAGCCCTTTCTTTCTCTCCCATCCTGTTGGATGCCTGCTCAGACTTTCCCTCGTTGGCCCCAACTCCTATATTTGCATGGCTCAGAGCATAACCCCTGCTGCTTGGCAGAAGAATCTCCTGAAACTACCCAATGACTGGTCATTTGGTCATGCCCCGAGGACCAAAATTCAAAACAAACCAAACCAAAACACTAACAATGGCTGCCTTTGGGGGAAGGGTCAGATAGGTGGCTGGCTTTCACTTCTGCATTTTCCCTACTCTTTAATAAATATGTTATAAAAGTTGTCAAACTGAAAATCTCCATTCTCAGTCTTCCCACTGGAGAGCTGATAGTGACACTCCAGTGCCCACTTAAAACCCAATTTTTGAGAACCCACTAGGTTCTGGGTGCCCAGTTGGTCCACGTGGCTGGTCAGTCTCAGAGCAGCAGGTATTGCCCTGGGTGTCGGGGTGTGTGAGTACAGGGCCCACTGAAAGACCCTGTCAAAAGAAAAACACTCCGGCTGCCCACTGGGCCAATGTCAAGTCTGGTCACCTGGCTCAGCCCTGGACAGCCAATGCCTAGGCGCAGAAGTGTAGGCAGAAGCCATTCTGCTTAGCTGGCAGAAGCCATTCTGCTTAGCTGGTCCTGCTTTGGGCTCCTCCACAGATCATCATGGGAATATATCCTCTCCTTCACACTGTATGGAAATCTCATCACTAGGGGGTCTCAGGTCACAGTCCAGTGCTGGACAGACAGTGAGGCAGCAGGCCCTGGGGATGACCAGCCTGGGTAGGAATGTACAGCAGCTTGACATAAAGGCCACATGGTGGTACAGAGGAGGGGGAGCGGGAGCAGGAGGGGCTTCATTTGCATTGGGACCCTTTGGACTTGTTTGTGTTTATGCATTAAAGCAACCCCAGGCTTCCTGAAAATACTTGATGGGCAGATTTCCCAGGGAGTGACCTCATACTTCAAGGAGGAGGCACAGGAGCCAGCAACTCTGTGGCTATGACAGTACAAGCCCTGCAGCCTCAGGCTCTACATGCTGGCCATTGGGCTGCACAGAGGGGGGTTGTCTGCACACCTGCCTCCTGCCATGGACCCCTCACCCCTCTTCGGGGCTCGGGACCATGCCTGACCCTGTCCCGTTTCCCTACTGTGCCTTCTAGTGACCTGGCCCTTGCAACATTCATTACAAGCATTTGCTCTGGAAGGCAGAGCTTTACAAAAGGGCAGGTAAGTGCACAGGAACAAGAGGCTGGGAACTGTGAGGGCCTTTGAATCTTTTATGAGGAGTGGAAGGCCCAAACTGGCAGTGGAGGCCACCAAGCACAACCTGAGGGGGCCCCTACAATGATCCCTGTGCTTGGGGCTGGGCTGCTGCTGAGGTTCTTGCCAGGGCTCCCAAAAGAGGGGTCAGTGCTGTCCCTGACCCTGCAGCCCCTCCAGTGGGGTCCTTTCCTAGGTCGTAATTCAAACTCAGGGCTGTACGTCCAAAGCATACCACGTCCATCTTCATCCGCTTTCTAGCACACACAGGGCAGATCCTGGACTTAGCCTTGGTCATAGCTATTTCTCCAAAGGCCATGTGATGACACACTCTTCACCTTCACCTTTTCTGTCCCTGTCCCTCCCTTTCTCTGTGCCAAACTCACCTTTATCCCTTACAAATTCTTCCTGACTGTCCATTTGCGGCCCTGACAGGGACACCAGACCTCTTGCACCTGTGCGTTCTGGACTCCCACAGGCTGGCTTGGTATATCTGCAGTGGATTGTCCCACCAGTAAAGCTACAGCAAGGTGGAGTGAGGGCAAGTGCGCCGAACTTTTGGTGTGTGTTCTCTCAGATGGTTCATATTTGAGTGTATGTAAAAGAGCAAAACGGGCTGAAGAGCCAACATTTGTGCTACGAAAACATGTCACATCAACAACAGCAACCTTTTCCCCAGAGAAAATAAGGTTGTATGTGTATGTATGTGTTTTTTCTTCTTTTCCGGGGGTGGAGGTGTTGCATTTGAATGTCTGGTTTTGGCACTTGGTGCAGAAGAATAATTGAGATGCCCATGGCCAAATTTTCCTCCATCCAATCTCAGAAAATGCAAGTTTATGTTTAAATTTCTTACAGCTGAGTTATATACACAGTACACGAGGGCGGCTGTTCAAAATGTACACATTTATAGCTCCCATGAATTTTTTCCCCCTTTTGCAAAAGAGAGCTGAGACATAAACACCACCCCCGTCTGACTGCACACAAGGTATGTATGCATGTGACAAAAATAAATCCTCAGGGATTTCTCTAAGCAGGCTTTCGTGCACACAGGCACGACACATGTCAGTGCAGATTGCCAACAGGTGTGGCTGAGGGGGAGGACACAGACACCTCATGAGACAGGGGGCGATGATGGCATGGAAGCTGCTAGGAAGGTGGCAGAGAGTTGTACTACCTTTCTCTCCCACAACCTGGTGGGTCCCCCTTTTGGACTAAGCACCGGGCATGACAGCTGGCCTGATGGCTAATGGGTGGCATTGTGGGTGATGCTGCAGCACCAGAATTGGCCTCAGTGGGAGGCACGAGGGGATAGATTTTTCCTTCTAAGTTTTGGGAGCTGGAATAACCAAACTGAGGAAAATTCAGATTCACCTCCTCTCCTCCCATGTAATGATTAAGAAGCCCGCTGTTCTTCCTTTCCTGTGGAATACAGGATAATGTGTGTAGGTAAAACAGTTTTCAGGGTTTTTGCCCTTCCACCACTAGCCCCTATGACCAGCACTTGTGATGTTGCACCTTCCCCATGCATGGCCCAGTGAGTGTGCACATGAGTGAGAGGGCTCATCTGGACCCAGGAAGTGGAGATAAAGGGCAGTGTTACCCTGAAGGAGGAGTAGAGAGAGCACAAGGAGAAAGAGAGAACTTGACAGAACTTAAGGGTTGTTTCATCACTGTGCATTATTAGAACTTCTACAAAGACAATTTCAAGGGCTCTGGCACTCTTTGTCTGCTACCACCGTTGATGATCCTACTCAGAGTGGGATGGTGATATGACAATGTGTATTGGAGTGCTCTGGAAATTCAGCCTCTCCCCAATGCATCTGAAGCAGAGGGGGCAGGAATTGTCCCTCCATCTCATAGGAGAGTTTCTGAGGAACAGAGGGATGGGCCACAGTCACAAGGTTGTCACAGACAGAAGCCAGCCTGGAAGCCGTTTAGTGCTTTAGCAGCTGACTGGAAGGGGCTGAGGGGAAAGTGACTCCTGGGATAGAGGAAGTCCTGCCTCACCCATCTGCCAATCTGAGATCTTCGTGGGAGTGTTGACTGAATCTTGACCAATTTTCCCATAGCTGAAGCACTGAATATACTAGGTAAAGGTGTTGCTCTGTGCTCAAACACATTTGGGAAATGCTGACCAGAACAAGTGATTTCCCCCTTGCAGGACTACTCAGAGGCTTTAGTGTGCCGCTGCTCCAAGGTGGTTGCAGCATCTGGGATTTCCCAGTCTCCACCACAAATCTTTCTGGCAAGCCCTTCCTAGTACTTGCTGCAGACAACACATTTTCTGAAATCCTGGATCTGGGCAGTGGTGGGTTTAGAAAAGCCTATTTTCTTGGGAAGGAGTGAAGTATTATGCTAATGTTGGTGAAATCCTCCTTAAATGCAAAGTGGTTTAACAGATTAACTTGAAATCATCTGGAAGACTCCGAGGAAAAGGGACCAGAAAAGGTAAATTTTGATTAGATGAAGAGCAGAAGGAAGTGAAACCACCTTAAATCCAATTTAAAAAAAAAAAAAAAGAGCTCATTTAAATGAGTTGCTGGGGGGAAAAAAGAGGTTTTGTGTGTTTTCTAGCAGTTAGATTTCTCACCAGGAACTCAGACTGAGCAGCTATAAGAGGTGCTAAGCCTTTGCTCAAAGAGCCATGTGTAGGTCAAGGTCACTGCCAGAGGCATCATGAGAAACACCTGTGGCTGAGGGGACTTGGGAGTCGAGGTGTTTTTTGCTTCATTTTTAAGAGAGAAACTTCTACTTTTTTTATGGGAACATGTAGACTAAATGCATTGATCAGGCCTTTTCCTCCATTAGCCTCTATGACCAGCACCTGTGCTGTTACACCCTCCCCATGATTGCACACACCTGGCCCAAAGGCTGTGTGCACGTGTGAGCGGGCTCCTCTGGGCCTGGGAGGTGGAGATGAAAGGGTGGAGTCATCCTGCATTGAGAAGACAGAACCAGAAGAGAGCATGGAGAAGGTGAGCTTGAGGAGACCAAAGAGAACTAGAACTCGAGAAACTCGGATTTCTTTGCTGCCTGTTTTCCCAGTTCTTGATTACAAATTCTATAAGATAATTCCAAGGGCTCTGATATGCTTCTTTATCTGCTAGAATGGATGATGAACCTACCCAGATTGCAATGGCTGCAAAACAGATTGAAACAGTTATGTATCACTTACTCCCTCAAAGGATTTTTTTAAAAAAGAAATCCTCACCAGAGAGGAGAGTGGGTTGGTAAATCAGGTAAAAGGGTTCAATGGTAGGGGGATAGACTTGAACTTGTAGGGGTGAGCTTAACATATTTTATACAGTTGCTGATTCATGATACCCATCTTAAACTTGTATGGTATTATAACAGTATTACTTCAAAGGAAAAAATTCAAATGTGTGACATGTAATACTTTGGATTTCCATAGTAATACTCTCAAATATTTACTGAACATATAAAATTTCACATACAAATTATAATAAAGATATTCTTAATAAATCCCCCACCCCCCAAATAAAAACCCATAACATGTCAGTCCCCATCTTATCCACCCCCAGTTTAAAGTCAAGCACTAAGGGAAATATTTGTTGTGTTGAAACACACATTTGCTTTTAAGATCAGATCTTATTAAAAACAAAAATAAGCCTCAGTTTGCACACAATTCTTACTGTGTGCCCTATATACTGTGATTCCTCAGAAGGAGCTGTGGTTAGGGAGATGACTGGGGGTCCACGCCTTCTCTGGGACTGGGTGGTCCCAGGCAAACCTCCTAACTTCTTTGTGCTCCAATTTTCTCATCATAAAATAGGAGTCCTAAAAGCTGCCTTGTTTCCACCACATGTGATGGGAGCATTCAGTGGGAGAAGAAATAAGCACCTGTTGTAAAATTAGCAAATACCAGTTACTATTGCATGGCATACTTAAGCGACGTCATTCAGGCCTCCTTTCAGATCTAGAAATATTTTTGGTTAAAGCCTGTCAAGAGGCCTGAAATTCTATCATTTGCAAAGCATCCCCTGATATGTTAAAGGCTTTTAGATCTTTAAGACATTTTCACTAAAATACATTTGGGAGACATCAATATGAAACCATTATCTCTGGGCCCTTGAGAGTCAGGCCAAGGAGATGCACCAGGAACAAGGCAATCGCGTGGGCATGATTCTAAGGGGGAGGGGAATGATAAAGACTACCTGGTATTCCAGGAAGGGGTCCCATGTGTGTGATAAGCCACTTTCTCACCCTTGGATGTGCAAGTGAAGGGCCTGGGGAGGAAAATAAAATGAAAAATCCAATTGATGGGGCCTGATTGCGGCCTGAGAATGTGCATTTCTCACCAGCAACCAGGTGATGTAGAGACTGTCAGAGCCACCTCTGGGGAACAAAGTGATGAATAACACCAGCCCATTCACCCTAGCAAGCCTGGTTTTGGTCGAAGGTATAAGCACTGTAGGACTGGAAAGGAGAGTGACTAATACACAGGCTGTTGATTTAGATTTATAGTTTCCATGAACCTGGTTAGTGAGCTGTGTGCTCTTGAGAACTTAGACTTATGTGCATGATGGGCCGTGAGACCTTTCTGAGCCCCACTGATAGCCCTACCTGCCCACCCCATTGTTACTTTTCCATGCCCTTTTGGTCATCTTTCCTAGGTTAGACTAGTCTGCCTCTGTGAGTCTGAGTGGAGTGTGAGTATGTGTGTGTGTGTGTGTATAGTTTTTCTCTATCTCTCTATGTATTTGTTTCTATCTGTCTGTTTATCTATCTATCATCTCTCTTTCTCCCTCCCTCCCTCCCTCCCTCCCTCCCTCCCTTCTTTTCCTTCTGTCTCCTCCTCTTCATCCTCCTTCTCATCGTCCTCATCCTGGTCACAGTCTCCATGCTTCCTCTCTCATGGCTCTCTCACAGAAAACAGGCCAGACACCAACTCACCACACGATCAGTGTTTACTCTCCTGCACCCTCTGGCATCCCACAGGGCAGACACAGGTGTTTGGATCTCCACTGCTCAGCACGGTACCTATACCAGGGCTGGACAGAGACTCAGCGATCCCCACTGCTTGTAGCAGCTGTGTGTATAGAGATGGATTTCTAGGTCTCACAGAAAGTGCCTCTAAGCTCCCAGGTTATAGGCTGCATCATCCCCAAGCCTGGCTTTCTTGTTTTCCCAGGTCTTGGAAGTTGCACATAAGAATGAAAGAGGATGAGCGTAAGGTAATGGATGAGCTCAGTCATTCCACGGTGGAGTCCTGCTGATTATCCAAGAGTATGATGAATTGAAGAATCTCTCCCACCTGTATGGTCATACAGTAGGGGTGGGGGCACTGGAGACAGGATGCTGCCTGTGAGAAGCCTGGGGCACTGGTAGGAGATGAACTACACAGACCTCTAAGAGCAATGCTGGGTGAATGTGTTGCTTTTCCAGCATCTGGGCACATGATACCTGTTGGTGGAGGTGAGGGACCTTCCTTCTAGGGAAGACAAGATCATAAATATTCACCTGAATGACTGGAACTCAGTGATGGGTGCATAAAGACTTACAATCACCTCTCTGGTTTTGTGTAGGTATGATATTTACCTACATGAGAAGGAAGGAAAGAAAGAAATGGGGCAAGAAGGAAAGAGAAGAGAGAGGGGAGAGAGGAAGAGTCACTTTGCCTTGCTTCCAATACTTTCTGATTCCAGTCTGACTCCCCCCCCCCCCCCCCAGCCAGCTGTCAGGGCAGCTCAGTCCCTGCCTCAAGACTCTATTGACATGGTAACTGAGCACGTGGCATTCATTCTTGATGCAGTGCTGCTCAAAGCCAACTGAGGATTGGAGCCTGTCTGTGAACTTGTCCCCAGAGTACAAGGTCATGGAGACTATGTGGCTATAAGCATCTCTGTGCTTGTCACCCTAACACCTCAGGTGATTGGCCAGTGGACAGGTCTTGTCAAACTCAAGTGGTGAATGCCATGGTGGTGGGAACTGGGAGTGGTGATGCATAGTAAGACCGTAGGTCAGACAATAATGGATTACATTTTTTTTTAGTGGTCTTTTACGAAACATAGCTGGGATTTCCAGTGATATCAATCAAGCTTTTGGGATCTAGTCATAGAATGTCCTAAAAAATGAACATGTTTCTAGACCTGCAAGTAAAAGACCTTTTCCCAATGACTCTCCTCTAGCTTGTGGCTCTCCCAACAGGGGCTTGCCTGGGACACCCACTCAAGCTGTGTGACGCAGCCTCACCCTCTGCCTCCCAACTTGTCAGGGAGCAAGAAGTGCAGAGGGCATGCGAGGGCAGGATCTTCTCTCAGGCCAGGCCAGAGCCTCTCCCTTCCTTTACTCAAACCAAAACTGAGAGAGATGCAGCTGCCTCTCCTAGATCCCTGTTCCAGAGAGAATCTGGTGGGGATGGAGGGACACTCAGGAGCACAGCACAAGCTGTTGAGTCTGGTCTGGGAGTGGGTAATCTCAGAAACGATGATTTAGAGCACAGCATGGCAGGGTTGGAGGCTGTGAGGTAGCTGTTCCCCACAGCGCTCATTAAGTTTCCATAGATTGCATTTCCTGCCTCCCCCGCTAGCCTTCCAAAGTGCCTGTTATTAATTCATAAAAACACTGCAAGCGTGATTGAGTCCGCTGATTACTGGAGCAGGCAGACACAAGAGACGGTAAAATATTCCGTGTCTCTCTATCAGGCTCTCAGGGGCCCGGGAGGAGAAAAAAAAATTAAAAAAGAGAAAAGCAACAACATGAAGAAAGGAATATGAAAAAAAAAAAAAAAAACCTGTGTTGTGAAATATTAATCAGAGCTGTTTGCCCCCGGGGGCCAAAAATATGAGGCGGCATAATCGATGTAGCAAGAGCTACCCAGCGACATGTCTTTGAGAAGCTGATTATTGCGGGTAAACACAGCTAAATATTCTAGTTCTTTGGACTGTGCCTCCAGTGTCACTGGAGAATCCGATTCCCTTATCATCCTTCTGCAGGCGTGGCCCTGAGGGAGCATGGGAGATGCTGCGGGTTATGGCTGCCTGGGCAGGGAGTCACCTGGGCCCATGTAGGAGCCTGTCAGTTCCCATTCAGTAGGAGCCTGTCAGTTCCCATTCAAATGCTGGTGCAGTGGGGTGGGAGTGGGGGGAGTGGAGAACCCAGGGCAATGTGCGTGTGCATGTGGGCTGGGTCTGTTCTCCAGAGTGGGCTTTTAATAGCTAATGACCCAATGCTGGCCATGCCAAAGGAGACCCTGGCTAATAAGGCCTTTCTGGGAGACCCCTGCAGGACCCCCAGCAGAACTGGGGGAAGATGGGAGGGAGATGTCCTCAGGGCCTCTAACTAAGCTTTATTGAAGAGAACGTGGTTAGCGAACTGCAGTGTACATTCATGGTGCTCACATCACTGCCTTAAGGGGCCCCATGCCAGCTGGCATCTCTTGAGCTCAGTGATTGTGATAGGAAGGCTGCATGCAAGAGTGGCAGGGAAGGCTCACCTGTCATAGGGTTGAAGAGAACCTGGGGATCATCCAACTCTGAGGGTGGCATGGCTTGATGCAAATATAGATCTCATTTGCAAGACCATCAGAGTGGAAGTGACTTTGAGATCAGGTATTTCAACCTCCTCACGGGACAGAGACCCAGAGATAAATGGTGACTTGCCCAAAGTCACACAGCAGAAATAGAATTCTTGATACATAGGCCAGCTTACCAGCTGAACATGAAGGAACAAGGGGCATTGATGAACATTGGCTTGTGTTATACCTTTGGGCTTAAGGAAAGTTCCTTGCCAGCTACAAAAAGATTAGATCAGAGGAGAGAGCCTGGAGGAGAGATGGTGACTCAGAACTCATGGGTCCAAACCTAAACCCCACAACCAATTTTTTTGAGAACTTTGATCAAATCAGTTCTGAACTTCAGTTTCCTATACTCCAAATAAATGAGCTTGACTAAGCTGTGATGGTGAAGCTATCAAGTCTGTAAATAAGAACAGCACTGGGAGTAGGCTGTGGCCAGAGATCTCTCCAAGAAGGACAGAAGGAGGATAGGGTCAAGTCTGATGCACTGAACCAATCACAGCATCTCACCATCCAGGGCAGAGGAGAACTGCAGCCACAAAATGACTCAGACTTGGTGTTTATTACAGAAACTCAGACTCAATCTCTGTTGTCCATCAGCCATACCAGCAGAGGACCCATGGGATATGAGGTTTAAGGCAGTCATAGCTGGTTGTTTTGGTGAGTGGCTTACCTTGGGGAAGAAGTTTTCCTGCTTGGATCTAAGAGATGGTTGCTTAAAGCCCCTTGGGATGATAACACTAATTGCAATCATGATTCCTTGAGCAAATGCATTATCCCAATCTTAAGTCAATTCTGCCCATTTTACTGAAATGAAAAGCTAGGGATAATAATGTTCAACTGTTTGCCCCAGCTTGTAGAGCTGTTCAGAGGTGCAGTTGGGATTTGAACAAGGGTATTTCTGATTCTCAAGGCCCCTAACTCTGCCTCTCACTGATGATATTAGGGGATGGAGAGGAAATGGATATTTCCCACTACTGATTTCTTTCCAGAAAAGTGAGATTCAGACTGGAAAAAAAATAAGAGCACAGTGGACTGGTGGTGCCCCTGTGATGGAGGGAAGAAGTCAGTGTCCAGGATGACTGAGCTAGTGAGACTCCTAAAGTCAATGAACTACACCTCTGGGTCCTGAGAGTTTCTTACAGAGACCAATAAACAGCTGTGTTGACCTTGAGAGGACCATGGAGATGAGAAAATCAAATGTGCTTGTTAACCTGTATCAATCTAGGGAGAAACTGCAGAATGAATGATGAGACCATGTTTATCAGCATCTGGAAATGGTCTGATGCTCATCAGAACTCAAAGTGACTCATAAAGTATAACTGAATCAAAATAGCTCTATGACAAAACAAGCCCTTTGGACAAGGTTACTAGAAGGGTCAATAAAAAACAAACAAACAAACACACACACAATAAGTGTAACTGATTTAAATTTCAGTAAGGTGATTAGCAGGGATTTTCAGCACATTCTGACAGTTGAGATGGAGAAATGCAGGGAGGAACCTAGGAAACTGAGCTTTGTGTAACTCAGAGTAATTGATTAATGCACAATATCTGACTCTCAATAGATGTTTAGCAACTTTCCCAAATAGTGTGAAAATGGGAGACACATGTGACAGAATAGGATCCCTATCAGCCAACAACTTTACCCAGCACCTTAGATCAAGAAAGAAGTCAGGTTTACTGTTACCTTGAGAGTAATGCCCATGTATGCCATACTCTATGAAGTCCTCCAAGTAATCTCAAAATAAAATAAAAAAATAATTGAATACGCAAAAACATTCTGGAAGGATACATAAACCTCAATATCAGTAGGGAGGGGTAAGGGGGGAAGACTTTAAGGGAGGAATTCTGCTTTCTGTGATTTTTTTAAATAATAAGAATGTAATCATACTATATTTGTGTGAATAGAATTTAAAAAACAAAATTGAGAGTGGTTAGACTTGTCAAATATTTGCTGGGATTTGGGCATGAAGTTTGCTGTTGACTGGATGACATGGAAGGTCTCTTCCACCCAGGGCTCCGTGTGTCTGGTCTTTGCTCCAATCCTACATTCATGTTGTTGATCTAGAACACAGCCCTTCTTCCATTCTATCCCCACTTTCTGGAACCTGATTTCCCCTTTCACAGCAGAGTATGGTCGAGGCCTGAGGTCCCCAAATGTGACTGCACACCAGTGTAACTTGATATGCTTTTTCAAATTAAGACATTCCTTCCCATCCCAGGAAGGAATCACGATTCCCACCATGCAGCAGATCAGTGAAAAACACGAACTATGAGGCCATATGAAGCACTGGGGACTGAGCTCTCCCTTTTCATCCTCAGGACACCTTGATCCCACTCGAGTGTCATTACCACTCACTGAATAAGGACACAGGTTCGGGGAGGTAGAGACTTGTTTCAGGCCATGCAGTTAAGAAAGCCATGCTACGGAACATTCCATATGCAGTATGCTGGGGAGACTCAGAGCAGAGGGTGATGACTTCGTGGAGGAAAGGTTGCTTAGGGAGATTTCACTAGAGTGATGACATTCGAGCGAAGGCAGATGAGCATGGTTTGGTATTACAGGCAGACCTGCCAGGAGACATACAAAGCAGCCCAGATCATTTTCTGAATGTGCACATTGGGTGCTGGGAGAATAGCAGTGCTCCCTTCTGTCTCAAGGTCTGGCCCGATGGGTGGGATGGAAGCAGGGGAGGGAGAGGCATACATCTTCTCTCTAGTTGCTCAGGACCCCATCTGCCTTTCTCATTCCTCCACTCTATACCTAACCCTGTTCCAGTTTCTGAGGTCTGGAAGCAGGGAGAGGCTCTTACCCTCTCTCAGCTTGTGCTTTCCAGGAATGCCAAATAATACTTCAAAGCCACTGGCAATGCAAGACAGCTAACAGGGGAGGCCACAAGCTCAGTTACCTGCAAAATAAGTGGACTACACTCCTTGGTTTAGTTGAGGTCAGTGTGGGAAAGAGGCCACAGAACCATCAGAACCTTAGCTGGAGGGAGGAGGAGGAACAAGGGGAGGCACAGCAAAGTAGGGGCACGGCGATGGCAGAGCAGCAAATAGTGCAGGGGCCTGTGGTGTGGAAGAGTTGTAGGTCAAGGGCTTTGCCTTTGGAATTCCAAGATGGGTTGATGCCCTTGAAGCCAGGCAGCCTATAGTCGGGTGTCTCCGGAAAATGACTGTGCCTAGGCCCCTGGCTCCAGAGCACCTACAGCTCTGGCCAGGAAGCCCTGGAGCCCTATCCCCTAAGGACGGTAGCTGCCTTCTACCTGCAGCGCTGCTGGGACAATTAATGAGCTCATATTTATAAAGGACTCTCAGCTCCTCAGAAGGGCTCTGCAGAAGTACAAGTAGGTTATAATTACCACCTCTGTAATTAATGAGTCCAAACTTCTTAGCAAACATAAAGTGTGTAATAAAAGGAGGGAGGAAAGAAAGGGGAAAACTCCATGTGTTTGAACTTGGGATTTTTTTTTATCCTTTGTAAAGTACATGTTGGTAAGGTATCAAATGATATTATAGTCTCTCCTTTCAGAACTGAGCGGGACCCCAGATGGAGAGCCTCAAAGCCAAGGGCAGGGCTTCCAAGGATAATGGAACACTTTGCAGCTCTTTGAAATACACTGGACTGGAAATCAATCCTGTCACGCCCAGTAACTGGCTTTGTCTGGAAGGGGGTGATGCTACCCTAACAGGTGTGGGGGGATTGTTAAGCACAGGGAGGTTAGGCAGTGGGCATGCAGCTGGCATTCCATGACCACCAGTCCTCAGATCCCACCCTTCTACCCAGGTAGGGGGGTGAAAATGCCTCCTACTTAGCCTAAACAAAACAGTAAGAAATTCAGACTTCCAGTCTTCCAGTTTAATAAATCAGGTTATTCAGAATAGACACCTTTTAACTTTTTTCTTTTGGCAGTGGCGGGCTATCATTTCTTTAGGATAAATTCCTAGGACTGAAGGGGAAAGGATATTCCTGTTGTTCTTGGACTGCTTTGTTTATTTTCTTCCCAAAAGAGTTTTTGACGGGGTTACCCACCTGGGTAAGTCTGTGTGCGGTACAATTTCTCAGCACCATGTGGTACCGCCTGAGTGTGTTTGGCAGGGGCCGCTATTCCTTTTGTAAGTTTGCTTTGGCCATTCCTTTTGCAAGTTTGCTTTTTTGCTTTGGGAGCCTGGGAGTTCTTACTCCGCTTCCTGTCCCTGTCGGTGTTTAGTCGGTGGCGTGTCAATATGGTAAAGTAGGTAGGGGGACGGTTTCCTTCTCTGCAGAAAAATAACTAAATATGATTAGGGATATATGTATACTCATGAGAAATATTTGTGAAGAAATTGGATTGTTTCCAATTAAAAATTAAACCAGAAATTAATTGCTTTTTAAAATAACTTTAAACAACTTGCATATATTATCTCTTACGCACATTCAATTTGAAAAACGCCCGCTAAGGATAAAAAGCATACAGCAGTCCTTGGGTGAAAAGAAATTCACTCTCTTAGCTTGCCTGGTTTATCCCACCCTCAGTGAGGACTTCCCATCTCCTTTGGTGTTGGTGTGCATCTGCCTTGTTTATTCTTAGCAGTCGGAACTGGAAGTCCAAGTGCTACTTTTTACATTAGTTCTGCCACATTTGCTGAAATCTTCCATGTTTCAGTCAGTTTTCTTAGTTTTATTGGCCTTGATTTGTTCTTCTTGGCTAACATCAGTATTTCTCACTTTACTGCCCCCCTCTCTCTTCTTCCCACTCCTGGAAGAAAAATAGGGTTGGATTTAGGGCAGCGAGAGAGGCCAATGTTGTTTTCAAGTGTTTGTGGGATATGTGACCCAACTGCCCATTTGAGCTCCCCAGGTGACCTGTCCCCAGTCCACCCGCACTGTCCCTGGGTGGTGAGGAACTGGCCCAAGCTTCAGCTACCTCAGGAGGAATCCTGCAGATTTGGGGTTTGGGTTGTGGAGACTTTGAGTAATTCTCTTGGCACCTGAAGCAGTAGGTCAAGGTAACTTTTCTATCTATCTACTATGTACATAGGGAAGAAAAGGCTGAATGTGAGGCCAGGGTGGGGGTGGGGATGAGGGTGGGGAGGAGGTGGAGAGAGAGAGCATATGAAAGCAGACAAGAAGGTGAGAGGGAACTGGAGACAGGAGACTATTAGGATTCAGGGGAAAGAAAAGAGAAACTGGGACTCTACAACCCATCCGTTTCTTAGCATCTGGGATAGTCTCATGACTTCTGATAACACATTCCCCATCTTACTTAAGGCAGCCAAGCAACATTCTGTTCCTTGCAAGGAAATGCTTTCTGCCTAAGACCCTCAAGGTTTTCTTAATAACTTGCCCTATTTGCTAATATGTACTTTACAAAAATTTTTAGAAAGAAAAATGATGTTAATTTCTTTTAATTATCCCTTCTGCAATGGAGAGTTCCAGTTGCCTACACACTATCTATTCTCTTCTTTTCACAACAGAATCCCTATATCTGAGGATGGCAGCTCAAAAGCCACATATCCCTAGCCGTCTTATAACTAACAGTGACCGAGGGGTTGAAAGTAGGAGTCACTGTGTGGAACCCCTAACAGAGACTGTTCAAGGGGCTGGTTCAACTGGCAGATGACTTTCCTTCCTTCCTTCCTTGGGCTTTTCCTGTCTGGCACATGGGCATGCAGCTGGCACTCCAGCAGCCATCTTGCGAGTGAGAAGATGGGCTCGCTCTTTGGGCTGGGAGAACAGATAGCTGGGAGGAGCCTAGGTCTCCAATGAACTAATAGATGGTCTTAAGCATTCAGCAAATGGTAGGCTGTGGCCGAGCAAGATCTGCCAATTCTCCCTCAGGTGCAGCCTACGGGGGCTCAGTCCAAGCTCCGTCCCCCTGATCTGTGCCCAGGTGCTGTCTTTCCTCTCCATCTGGTTGAGTCAGCTCTTCTGGCTGCCACTCCCTCCCTGACTGGATGATCTCCTGCTCTTGGACTCCATTTAGCTGTCTTTTTCAATCCCTTCCTAAAACCCTTGAAAAGCAGGAAAAAGATCTAAAGTCCTTACTCTGCATTATGGAAAAAATATTAAGGAATTATCATGTAGCCTTAAACCCTATATATGCAAATGCACTCATTTGAATAACTGCCAATTTATATGCCTCATCAAATTAGATATTCAAATTCCAACCCGTGTCTGAACAGTTGTTCCTCTTCCTGGTTCAGCTTAAATAGTTGCATGAAGGATGAGCCGCTGGCTGCTCTTCTGGGTCCCTGTCTCTTTAGACCTGAAAGGAATGATTAGGATTAGTTTTCTGGAGCATGAATTGTCCCTTTGATGGTTGGGCTGGCTCTTTTTGTTGTTCCTGTCATGATAACATACCATCTCCGTCTCCCATGTGTGGAGCTCTTGAAGTTATATATTTTCTTTAGTCCTTCAGCTTTCACTACACCCCAGGAGGCTACCAGAGGGTGGAAAGTGGGCCCACACTTCACAGGTGGGGAAACCCACAGATGTGGTTACATGGCCTAGGAACTAGGACTCAGGCCTCTGGTTCTGAACTCAAAACCAGGTCACTCTGTTCTCTCAAGTCCAATCCACACACTGGGCATTGCTTGCATTTCTTTTTCATCCTTTTTAAATTTAATTTTTCTTTTTTATTTTTTTTTAATCTCAGAAGATCAAAGTTCTTGTATTATTTTCAAAGATTTCTGTTGGAAAATAGCAAAACTATTTTAGTTTCTTTCTGATGAGCCTGTGGGGCACATGGAGCTGAGGAAACTGAGGCCTGAAGTTACAGGAAGGTTTGAATGGGCAACTACGAGCAGGCCCCGCTCCATCCAGGATGGCACGGAGGAACCAGCTTGCAAGCTAAGGGCCAGCACTCCCAAGTCTGTACTTGAGGACCTCGCAAGGGCTGCTTGAGCTTGGCCATGGGGACAGACTTTACACCAGGAGAATTAACAAATTTTGCAAACGAGGACACTGTACTTTGCCTCTCCTACATCTAATTCCAGATTCACCAGTCACAGAGAAGAGGTGTGAGCTAGACCACAGCTCATTTTCTCTGCCTTTTGCAGATCTTCAAGGCTCCAACCCAGGTCCTGCATAGCGCACTCCCCAGAGAGATGACCCAAGTACTCACCCACAGCTACTTCACCAGAGGGAGTGCTTGCCTGGTTCTGGACATTCATCTAGCTCCTGCCAACTCTCATAGAATAATCAAGAATCCTATACCCTAGAATCCTATAACCTAGAATCCTATACTAGTATAGGATTGTAGAGGCCCGGGACCCAGTGGGTTAAGACATTCAGCACTTGCCTGTTCCCCTCTGTCATGTCTGGCTCATGACCCTCTGCAGGTGGTGAATCCCCTGATCCTTGGAGATATTCAAGGTGAGACAGGACAGATGTGACCCAGCTGCTGCAGGATTAAAACGAAGCATCATGCTGAAAGTAAGAGCAATGTGTCAACCTGAGAGACACTGATGATCTTCTTTGGGCTCTATTCTTGACCTTGCCTGACCTTTAGAAATGGCTGCCCTCTCTTGCTGTGCTAAATGCCTACACCTGATCTGTTCCAACCTGTTCTGGTTCATCATAACCCAGGACCAGTGTGATGTAGGCTGGCAAAGAGCTGTCCAGATGCCACTGTGGAAGCTTTCTCCTGAGCTCAGAACTGGATCACTAAAATCTCAGCTTTCCTTTAGGCATTCCCACCGGTAGAACCTACCTACCTGCTGGAAG
This sequence comes from Uropsilus gracilis, assembly GCA_004024945.1. Lineage (NCBI taxonomy): Eukaryota > Metazoa > Chordata > Mammalia > Eulipotyphla > Talpidae > Uropsilus > Uropsilus gracilis. Next base: position 23,041 of record PVHY01008073.1, read on the forward strand.
AAGATGCCAACTTGAGAAGGTTTCTGTTAACCAGTTAGTGTGGCCCCTCTAGGTCCAGAGACATGGCAGGTGTGCAAGCGGGGGCTGGGAAACACAGGCTCTAGTCTTGGCTTATGAAAGTCTTTTGCCTTCTCCTGGATATCACTATCTGCATCTCTGGGTTGGGAATATTGGCAAAGGTTTTGGGCTGGTTAATAATGTTCATTCCTTCCTTTTTCTGAGACTTTGTGGTCCAGGCCAGCTCTATCCCTCTCAGTCTCAATATTACTGGGGGTTGTTTAATCAGCTCACTAGTACAAAAAGGATTCTCTAGCAAAAAAGACACAAGATAGTTGCATGGAGGTGGAAGAAAACAAAACATCTGGTAATTTGAAGTTTGTTTGCTCATGATTTCTACCCCACATACATTCGGAAATGACTTGAGACAGTTTATAATATTAAAATATAGAAAACCATACAAGGTTTCTTGACCTGTTTAGAGAATTAGGAGGGAGAACTTTCTAGGAGCCTGGAATAAGATCTGATTTATCTCCGAGCCTCCTGGCAGCCAAAGCAAAATGAAGTAGCCAAAGAAAGATCATGGGTAACTTGGGGATCTTTACAAAAGGACATCTGGCCCTTTCCTGGAACTGGGACCAGACTTGATGCCTCTGGTAGGACCCTTGGGATGTACTCCCTACCTTACCTCCTACTCTCCTTCACCCAGGTCATGCCAGCTCTCCCCAACTGACCTCAACCAATCCCTCAGAAATTACAGCAGTGCCTGCCCTATTTCCAAACTGGCTTCATAAATAAACATGGGCGCCTTGAAGGAATTCCCCAAAGAAAGTTAGGAAATCAGAGTCGTGTTTATATTAAGGAGCAGGGCATGCAAATACAGCAGCTGCTTCTATCCGTAAATAGGAGAGGAGAGAGATTTGGTGGCTGTTTGCAGTGATCAAGTGTGGTCTAGACCAAAATAGTCAAGTGCTTTTGGGCTGGGAATTAGGTACAGATAAACATGAGGTAACTCGCTTCAAGCAATGGCTTTGACTGGAAATACCATGGGCAAACTGGTCCCTCGTAAACTGAGTATTATTTTCCATGCGCTCAGGCAGGCATTGATTAAAGGATTCCACTGGTGAGTCTTTTGTTGAGGTTTAAAAACATCTGTCTCTTTTATCCACTTGGCACAGATGACTTTCTAATGGATGTTTTGATTGACGAGGGAATCGACCCATTTAAATGGGAATTTACCCATTAAGCAGGAATCAATCAGCTCCCTCAGGCCTGGATGGCTGTGAAATGCTCATTCACCTTTCCCCTCTTCTGGTCCACTTCCATCTTCTTCATCCCTTGAACAAATCATCTTTGTTTTTTTTTTTAAACTATTATATTTTACTGCGGTAATGCTGGCATGCAGCACCGTGTGTGCTCAAGGAGTACAGGGACACAATTCCTCAGCTGTATGTCACCACCTAGGCACTCACAGGCCTCCACCGTAGTCCTTTGGGATCCCTCCACAATTTGTTTCCCATCCTCCCTCCTGCACATCTGGTAGTCTCAATTCTCCTGTCAGATATCTAGGGTTTGTTTTGTCAATCTTTTTCTTTTGTTTCTCTGTAGTCTATGTGTCAGTGAAATCACCTGTTGTCTCTCTCCTTCTGACTGATTTGATTAGCATTATCCCTGCTAGTTCCATCATGTAATCACAAATAACAAAAGGTCATCTTTTTTATAGCTGAGTTATAATCCATTGTGTATCCATACCACATCCTTTTAACCCATTCATCTGTCTTTGGGCACTTAGGTTGTTTTCATAACCTGGTTATTGCTAATAGTGCCGCAATCAACACAGTAGTGCATCTATGAGTGCTTTCAAATTAGTGTTTTTATATTCTATGGGTAGATACCTAGGAGTAGCATTGTGGGATCACATGGTCACTCCATTTTTTAGTGTTTTGAGAAACCTCCATACTGTTTTCCAGACAGGCTTACCCCAGACTATGTTCCCATCAGTAGTGTATGAGGGTCCCTTTTCTCCTCATCCTCAACAACACTCATGTTTCTGATCTTTCTGAAATGAGCCATCCTTACAGGAGTGAGGTGGTATCTCATTATGGTTTTGATTTGCATTTCTCTGATATAAATGACAATGAGCAATTTTCATGGGCCTGTTGACATCTGTGTGTCTTCTTTGAACAAATCAACTGTGAATTCATACTAGCCAAGTCAGCAATGGGGCCCTGAGTGATCTGGGTGCATCCGTACCACTGCAAGGGTGACTGACTGTGCAACAGTACCCCCCACCATCCTCAGACAACTAGGTCACTCCAAGGCTTCCCTCATAATCTGTAGCCCCAGGGTATCTGGTGAGACGTGAACCTGGAGTTGGATATGGCAAGAAGGCTGTTGCCAAGGAATGACTCAGAGCAGCAGAATAGCAACTCCCAAGCAATTTTCAGAAGCCTGAACAGAACTCACAGAGCCTTGCATGGGGACTGTGTGCAGCCCTGTCTGCTCCCACAGGGACCACAGCCACTGGCCTCCCTCAGGTTGAGCTAGATTGCAAGACTCCCCCCAAATTGTCAGATCTGTGTCCAGAAGATTCATTTTAGGATATGGCAATCCTGACTTTCTCTTCCTCCAGGGTTTCTCAGAGGGAGGACTTTTTGCCTCCTAGAGGACACCTGGCAGTGTTTGGAGAGAGCTGTGACTGTCACGACTTAGGGCTGGATAGGTGCCACTGGCATCGAGTTGGAAGAGCTCACTGCCAATTCTCCTTGGGATGTTGTGCACCATCAGGATGCTAGGGACAGTACAGGACACAGCAGTGCTCAGGACAGGCCCCCAAACAAAGAAGTAGCTCACCCAAGAGCCAAAAGCTCCTAGGTTGAAATTTTCTAGGGAGCTGCTACTTGCCCTTCAACAGTCAGCAAGGAGCAGCATCCCACAAGGACACCTCCCTGGCTCACGATGACTGGAACCCCCCCAGGTAGTTCCAGCCTGAGAGGATGTGGGTCACAGGCTTTGATGAAGGATGGTAGGAATGAACCCTGGCATTCATGCCTTCTTCTGTCTCTGCGCTGCCTTCTTTCACCTGCTTGAAACAGAGCCTGGCTAATAATGGGCATGTGCAATTCCTTATAAAGAAGCCCCCCCATCGGTCCCTTCCAGCCTCAGTTTCCCCACTTACAAAAACACAGAACTTTATTGCTGATCGCATTTTACTCTGAGTTCCCTCCCCTCCAAGGTGACAGCTGCCCACTTCATAATCGACTTTAGTGTCAACAGCTGAAGCGAAGAGATAAATTAAGATTAACTCCACTCCAGAAAAACCGCAGGAGACAGAGAACCTCGTTAGAAAATGCCTACTAAATAGAAATGAAAGTCACATTTAATTAATTCCCAGAGAAGAGCCTTCTCTTAGAGGCTGTTGATTGGTACCCTTCTAGCTGTTTCTCCTTTCTTGTCACCACACATCTGTCCCAACTGGCTGATTTGCCCCAGAAGCCCCTCTAAGTGTGAGCAGGCACCCAAGACCCTGGGAGGAGTGGATGGGGGCCAGCTGGGGCATCAACCTGGGGACAAGGTGATCCAGGACTTGAACGACCTCTCTACCATGTGAGCTTGTACAGCTCTCCTCACGTCTCTGGGTATTTTTCAATCTGTCTGTGCAGATGGTAATTCTCAGGCTACCTCATAGAGTTATTAGAAACCTGATGAAAGAGGGGAAGAATGAGAGGGCACAGCTAGTGTTTCTGGAACCCTCTCGTCTGCCTGGCCCTTTATGCACATTAGGGTACCAGGCTCATGTTGACTCTTCATTCAATAGGTTGCTGGTTACGTACCAGCTGTTCAGAGAACCCTCATTCTACCACTCTGGTCAACTCTTCATGAAGGGCTAAAGCACACAGAACTGGGGAGACCTTGGCAGAGGAGGAGAGGAATTAGGAAGTGGTGTGAGCTGGGGAGGCAGGATTTGGGCAGAGCCTTGGAGACCGTGGGCAAGAGGACCCAGGAGGACACTGCAAAGACAAGGCCTGGCAGCTGGCATGGGTATTGTGGACACAGGTGGTGGCGAGAAGACCATTCGGACTAAATCAGAAGGAAATGGTGGGGAGAAGTTTAGAGAGGTAGGTGTCTTGGAGAGATTGGCCATCTTCTCTCTCATCTGTCCATGAAATACAGTTTTCCTGTCTCTCCTTCACAGACTGGGGTCAGTGACAGACTAGTTAAAAAGAAAAGAAAAGAAAAGAAATAACAACTAACTAAAAAGTAGACCCTTAGGAGGTAATTAGCATTTTAACTGGGATCAATGCTTTAGACTAAAGAAAGGGTATTTTAACAGTGGAGTTCCAGACTGTGCCAGGTAAGTCCAGGAGGACCTGGGAACCTGCTTTGATGCACAAAGATGTGGCCTGTTCTCCCTTTCCCTTCTTCCCATTTTGCAAGCAATTGACCTCACTGGTATCTGCTATGCTTCTTTACAGTAAGAGCTTCACTCACTGCATCTCCTTTCATTCTCTAGCAGTGCCAGATTCCTGCAAGGTGTTTCTGTCTGTTCCACTCACGCTGGTCAGGTTGACTCAACCCCACTTGCAGGCTCAGATGTTGAAGACACTTACCTAAGGACCACAGTGCCCAGTGGCAGGGCAGAGCTAGTTTTCAGATCTGCTCAACTTCCGGTCAAGTGCTATTTTGCTGATGATGCTTAGCCCGGTGGAAAGAACGAAAGGGAACCCAGGCTCCCCATCCATCACCAGGCACCCATTTGGATTTCATTTGGCAGGAGTAAATGTGGATTGGAGGTTCACATTGGTCTGGAGACCCAGAAAGGGCTTCAAAAAGCAACTTCCAATTAATTGAAGGCTCTCAATATAAATACTACTTTTTAAAAGGTAAATATTCACCATGTCATATGGAAATCATTTTAAAATCTCATTCATTCCTGCTCTAATATGTGGTAATTGGGGGACCTAAGGTCTTAGTTTGTAGTGAGGGAGGCTTTCTGGAACTCAAAAACTGCTTGGCCTTTAGGGTTTTCTGCTGTGGCCTCCTTGGATAGGCAAAAGCCATGACCGATTCATTCATTTTCCAGGAAATGAGAAGGGTGAAAACACAACCAAGAGGCATCTGGTGATAGCAATCGTACCCCCTCTCCACAACCTGTAAGCAGCTCCGAATAGTCCCCCAGGTGACATTAGAGAAATTGCATTTTACTTGCCCATTCATCCAAACAGGGGAAGGCGCTTCTGTTTTCATTCTGTCTGCAGTCAAAAGGGAGCAAGGCTTCCCAGTGAGGGTACCTTCCTGAGTCCTGCCCATGCTGACTTCCCCACAAACACCCTCCTTACCTGACTGATCCAGCTCATCTTACGTTCGCTGGGTGTCACCTTGGAGGGGCTCCCAAGAGCAGCAGTGCTGTTCACCCCAGCTAGGGCAGAGTTCATACCCCACTGAGCCAGGCTATCCCACTTGGGCTTTGCTGTTGGAGCAGAATGAGAAGGTGAGGGCAGGGCTCAGGGCATCTCTTCCTGCCAGTCTCGAAGCTTGGTGATCCAGCACACACAGGCTGGTCCTCATTCTATTTCTGGACTGATTCTCCTTCTGTGAGCTTCCTGCCTTCTTGCCAGCAAGCACCCTGCTTTCCCCCGGGGCCCTGAGCTGCTCTGTGGCTTGGGAGTCATGTTCTAAGCTAACGTGGCTGTGACTTCCCTGCTGTGGCTGGCTGGGTGCCCTCTCTTCCCACCTTCTCTCTCTTCAGAAACCCTCTGCTCTACACTCCAAAAGAGACCCGGGATGGACAAGGCCTCAACTAGCTCATCAGAGGCCCTCGCAAAGAGCTCGTAGATGCAAAACAGGGTCTTCATGCCCTGAGCTGCACAGCCCATCTACTCACACATTTATGGAGTTCTTACCACGTGCCTAGGGCAGGGCCAGGTTCCGGGAAAGGAGAAGCAAAGAGAGGCAGTTGGGTGTGTAAGTCCTCGGGGACAGCATCTGCCTCACACAGCAGAGGCAGTGAAGCAGAGGGAGGCCCCGTGATTCCCCTCCATCAGTATTCTCTGCCCTGGCCTGGGGAGCTCCCTGCCCAGAGAGTGGAGGGAGGTTTAAATAAGCCATCACCGAGGGCCCTTTGATCCAGAGCCTAAGTGCAATTTATAGGAGATCTTAAATAACCTTTTATCTTTACAACAGGAAGTTAGGTTGCAACCAGAGGTCCCTCGTGTGTGAATGCTGGTCTGGAACAAGAAACCCAGCAAGCTGTGAGTCAGGCGTGCTGGGAGCTGGTGAGGCCTTCTGTTCACATGTATGTGTTTTTCTCTATTGAGGAGTCTTTTTTGAGCCCCTCCCACATGCCAGGTCAAGTGCTGGACCCTTTAAAACAGCAAATATATCACATGCCTCACAATAGCAGGCTCTGGGAGAACAGGGCAAGGCCTCCATCAAAACACAGCGTCATGGGCAAAGTGGCTGCTCCTGCCCTCTTGCATCTCTGCTTTGCTTGTAAGATGCCCAACTGCCTTTTGACTCTGAAATTCTATGCTCTTTTGCTCAGGTACATGCCACCACCCTGACCCTTCAGCCACTCTAGAAGCATCTGCTCAGCCAGAAGCCAAGGTCAGTGTTAAGCAAAAAGGATATATTGTCCTTTACCCCACCTCCCAGGTCCTCTACTTCCCTTCTGGATGCCAGAAGGACATGCCTGGTGTCTCCTTCACTGCACTGGTGGGTGTGGGACTCCTGCCCTCCTAGCATGGACTGGGAGAGAAGGGGGGAGGTGGAGGAGGGGGGGAGGGGAGAACTTTGCATTTCAAAAGAGAAGTTTCACAGAGTGATACTGAACCCAGAGGGGCCCCCAATAGACAGTGCTGGGCTCTGAAGCCCATTTTTGGATTGAGGGGTATCCTTCCTTGCATTCAATCTTCTTCGTCCTTAGGCCAGGCTGTGTCTGCCCATCCTGCCCCAGGAGCCAGAGGGGAGATTTCCAGGAGCAGAAGGTTACATGACAAAGGACCATGCCCACAGCAAGCTGGTAATCCCATTTTTCTGTACCATACTGTAGAACCAGCCATCCAAATCCCCAGCCAGCTGGTTCTGACTGAGCTCCCGGGGTTTAAGTTTTAATCTTCCTTGGGTAAATCCCCTTGAGGTCTAACCACAGCACCAAAGTATGCAGCTTTGGGCCCAAGAAATGACTTAGGCAGCTTTTTTGGGAGGAGGTGAGGAGGCACTGGGCAAAGCCAGGAGTGCAATGACTGGTGGAAAGTGTAGTTAGTGGACGTAACAGCAGCGAATGGGGTCCAGCAAAAGGTGGCTTCATGCCCTGCTGATAATCAATGTACTGATTACTTACTATTTTTTAAAATCAGTTCATTAACACAGACATTCTAAATACTCTTCTAGCCTAAAATAAAACCTTTAATAAGAACAGCTCTGGGCCACCTGGGACTCACTCAAATATTTACGCAGGGCCCACCGAGGCTGGTCCTGTGCAACGCTGGCCCTAGGGAGCTCGACGCTCCTCCGGGGAGACTGCAGTGAGCAAGTAAACGCACAGAGATAACCTTCATCACCGCAAGGCTGGTCCTGAAACCGGCACGTGTCCCATTAGTGCTGTGGTCAGAAGGCTTCCTTAAGGAAGGGGTATGAGGTCGAGAGGATGTGGAGCCCAAAGATGCTAAGTGTATTGCGTTCATAGTGAGTTGTCATGATCAAAAGCAGTTTCCTAATTCTGAGCTCTGTCCTTTTGTGGCCAGCATGGTGACCTTGTCTTCATTTTCGAGTGTGCAAGGACATGACACATCAGCCTATCTTTACACAACTCTTAGACTACAGAGCCATCATTAGATTTTGGCACATGTGTGCAGGCAGGAGCATGAGCGTGTGGCATGTGAGCACATGCGCGTGCGCGCACACACACACACCTGCTTTCAGTTTTGGTTTGGTGACAAGCCTGAATGGCAAAGAGATGCCTGGGTCCTGCCTCGAAGGCATTAGAGGAAGCTGAGAGGCCCAGCCTGTTACAGGCTCCTCTGCAGCTTTGAAATCCGAGGCTGGGCTCCTGGCCTTCCCCGCCTGTGGTTTTCCTCCCAGTTCCCCCAGGGGAAGCGGGCCCCGCCATGAAGCTGGGTTTGATCAAAGTCTCCACAAACCCGAGCTGAAGCCACAACCCTCCGCATTATTAAAGTGTTTAATAACTTTCCACGACTCCTCCCTCACAAAGACCCTGAAAGGCCTCTTGTTCCTCCGCCATTCACCCTCTGCCTTTAATGGGCCAGGAGGGGGGGTTGCGAGGGGCTGGCTGGATTTGATTTCCCTCAACGAGTTCACAATCATAATCGCCATGTTCGTCATTTCCATGTTCTGGAAAGCTCCTTACAGTATAACAAATGCCGTAATTACCGTGTTTGCCACCCCTTAATGTCATTTTAAACACGCTGCTCCATTTCAGTCACCCCACAAAGTGGTGTGCAAAAAAAAACTCTCCGGTCCGCCTGGATCCAGAGATTTCAATCTTATCTGGCAGGCAGAGTAATTTGAAATTTAATCATCTTTCTCCCAAGTGAGAATGCTTTATTATTACTTTTTAGAGAAAAGAACAGGCTCAGAAATCAATCTCCAAATTTCGGGGGTGGCGGTGAGGGAGGGGTGGCATCAGGCGGTGGCACCATGACCTCCTCCTTGGGAAGTCTTCTTGGGACCATCACTGGGTACAGTGCCAGCTCCCCTGGGCAGAGATGCTGAATGAGGCAGGCCCAGAAGCTGGTGGGCATGTCCTGGCAAGATGCTCTGTCCAAGAGCACCCCCTCCCACAACCCATCTTTTCTGTCTCAGAATTCCGGACAGGAGATTTCCCCCCTATTCCCACCCTTGCCAAAAGGCAGCGCTCCTGAAAAGGTGGTCCAGATCAGTCCGTGCTCTCAAGGGTGTCGCCTGCTCAGTGAGGGTCCATGGTTGCAGTCTGTGGCCAAGTTGGGTGACCAGAGGCATGTCAGGCATTTTCGATAAAGCCAAATTCTGCCTGCGAATGGTGGAGAAATGAGGCTTGAATAGTTGGAGCCAGAAGCTAGCCAAGGAAACTCTCTCTGTCATCAGCCGTGTGCTCTCTCTCTCAGTGGAGAGCTGGTTCTCATCATGTCTGAATGAAAGGTCCTTCCCATCTGGAATATACTTGATCATCTTCGTCTACAGTTGTGAACACACGATACATTGACAGCTCCTACATGAAGCAACTGTGAGAGAGGTTTTCCAAAATGTGGTGTCTTAACATGTATAAAATTGATATGGGCTGACAGTATGAGTGATGAAGCTGAAAGGAAACTCTAGATGGTCAAGAATTAAAACCAAAATTCTACTGGCATAACTGATGGATGGATTTGCCTTTCCATTTTTCCTACAGAAATCGGCCACACAAATGGTCCCCAAAGGAAGAGGGGATCGAAGACAACAGAGCTAGAATACAGAAAAAAGTACCTTAAAACTATGCCAGGCAGTTAATTACTGCACACGGTGTTATTTTCCCTGTATTTTGTCATGTGTATGGTATTTGTCAGATTTCTTAAATGTGATTTGTAATTTATTGTGACTCCTCACTCTAAATAATATTAGCCTCACACCTAACTTAGTATTTGGTCACTGGTGATCTTTTTTGCAACAGGCACCTAACTTGGGTCCCCTCTGCATGAAGCATTGGACCCTCTGGTTGGTTGGGTGTGGGTACAGTACAAGAGACAGAGGAGCCCAAGGTTATATCTTTTCAATGTTCAGGTCACTTTAAAGTATCCTCATTGCTTATAGAATGATGGGAATGGTTGGGCTTATTACTTGGTCAGACAGCAGCTGACCCCTTGTGCTGACTTCACATTGTATTTACATTTTCAGCATCACTGGTCTGTGTGATCTCAAGTCAGAGCTGGGCAGGGCAATGAAGGAGCAGGTGCCCCAGGAGCAAATCCTGTACAACTATCCTTGCACCACCAGGTCTGGCTGGGGGATGGTCAGTTCAGCTTGGGGCCGGGGAGCCCGGCACAGAGAGGGGAATTCCCAACAGAATGGTTGACCCAATCCCCAATGACTGGCCTCACCTGCCTCTGTGATCCACCCCGAACACCCCTGGCCTGATGTCTCCCCAGCAGCCCTGCCCTCCCTGCCATTTTCATAGTTGTTCCCCTGTAGGCCCTAAGCTGGTTGTAATTCAAGGCCTCCAGTTTCTCTGCTTCTCAAGTTTTAGATCCATGTTGTTCAAATGCCTTTCTGGTCTTCATATATCTGCACACATACACATCTTGGCACCCTGGGCTTTGTCATCCCAAGCCTTGCCCTGGCTGATACTAACTCATGACAGTACCAGAATCAGGCCACATACATCCTCTGATCAGAGATGGCACCAGGTGGCAGAGGGATAGGAACTCATCTGCACCAATAAGAAGACCTTCACATGACTTCCCCCATTCAAGAGGTCTAGCCGAGGCTGCCTTGAAGACAAGTTCAGCTTATTTAAAATCACCCTCATCTGTACTTAACTCAGCCCCTCAGGTGTGTGGGCAGCTGCTGTGCAAAGATGCTTGTTGACATTGTGTTGGTGCTACAATGGACTCCCTGGACTTCCTTCAGCCACAGCATAGAAACTGAGGTGATGGGGAGGCTCTAGGTGTTCCCCTGCCCACACACCTGTTCCTATAAACTCTGTCAAGCAAGCCTTCCAGTCCTGGGACTCCCAGTGCAGAAGAGAAAACCGGAGATAAAGCACGAAATGGTATAGGAAAACATCTGTAGCGTTTATATATGTGCCAGGTAATTCTGAGCCCTGAAGATAAATAAGTGGCCTTCATCCTTCCAACAACCCTGGGATGACCTCCACTTTACAGCGCCCATTTGCTGAGAGTTGACTAGGCCAGTTGGTCACTAAAACCATTTCTCTGGGGCAAATGTGAACCGGAGGCTGTAAGTGCAGAGGTCTGGGAAATGCTACACCTATTTGTTTCTTACAGCAACTCAAATCTGAGTCTGAGGTTCCATAGTCCCTGAATTCCCTTCCCACACCATCAGGGAACTCTAGGTTGCTGGACATTCCTGCTGCCCACACTGAAGAGGGATCCTTGGGGCCAGGCCATTGTGGGTATCCCCAGGTTTTGTCCTAGTGAGCTCCTAACCACTCTGCCTCCAGGCTGCATGAAGGGCACAGCTCTTTGCCAGGCAGATAGTCTTGAGTCAGGCCACAGGTCCCTTGGGTCTTCCCAGAGTCATGCTTTCCAGGGCTTGCTGGGAGAGCAGATGAGGATGCTCCAGCCCTAGCCTCTCCTTCCTGGCCTGCAAGCCTTTTCCTGCAAGGGGCAACTCTGATCTTCCTTTTGCAGAGCTGAAAGACATTGATTTTTGTTGTCCTTCACAAAGCCCCTAGATCTCCCATACAAGATTGAAAATAAACAACCAAAGAATAGACCAAGATTTGTATCTTAAGAAATAATGTAGCATGTGCATTATCGCATTACTTTTTCATGATCTCATCTTTGACTCTCCCAGAAGCTCTATCACTGGTTTTTGTTCTTATTCCCATTTTACAGATGTGAAAACCAAGGTTTAAAACTAGTAAGTTACTTACCCCACATTCACAAATGATTACATGTCAAGCCATGTGGTCCTTCAGGTTCTACCTTTTGAAAGTTATTGAGTCTAACACTGAGAACAAATTCCCAGGAGCAGACTTCTCCCTCTCCCATTCCAGTCAGACCTTGGATGGGTGCAACCACTTGGGACCCTCCTCGTCCTGCCCCACTGCAGAACAGAATGATCTGAGTCCACTGAAGGCTAGGTTTAGCTGGGTCCAGTCCACAGCCACACAGGAAGACCCCACCACACAGGAGCCCACGCTGACTGGCCCCCAAGAGGCCATAACTTGCCATCCTCTGAGCGGAGCGGATGACCTGGAAGAGGAGTGAAACCAGCCCAAGTGAGTGGAGTTATGGTCCAGAGCTCAGCGGGGCAGCCGGGAGCAGCTCCATGAGCTCCAGGCAGGGCTGGGTCATCTTGCGGGTGTTCTCTGAGCAGTGAAAATGCAGAGTTTAGATGAGTTTGGCAGCTCTGAAGCACTGAGTCGACTGCAGTGCCCACTTGAAGGTAGTTGGCTGGAAGGGCTGAGGGAACAAGATAAAAACTCCCCCATGCATCTTGAAGGCTGCCTCCTTCATGTGCTACATCCAGCTAGACTCTGCTAGAAAGGTCATGGGGGCTAAGGTACCTGTTTTAGTTTAGAAGCCAGGAGGAATCCTACAAGGCAGGGAGGAGGCTGGGTCCTGCTGGGCCCTCTGGATGTCTGATGATTGCAGGCTGTCAGCTGTCTGACAGGAGGCTTCCCTGCAGGTGTGGACGGCTGCAGGCTTAGATTGGTGATGAAGTCTGGCAAACCAGCTGGACTTCCACATCACTGAGGTGCAAATCTCTTTTTTAGAAGAGGATAGAGACCCACAGAAGGGAAGCTTCTTGTTCAAGATCCCTTGGTACTTTCAGGCCAGGCCCTGCCTGTGTGTCCTGAACGCCTCCAAACAGTGGGGTAGGGACCAGGGAGGAAGGTGCACGCCAAAGAGCATGGGTGCTGCCAGAGGAACTGAGGTAAGGATGATACATGAGAAGAGACTTTGAGCTCAAGTGGAGAGAGGACGGCAGAGAGGCCAGCCGAGGTCCGTCCTGCTTGCCGCTGTGCTCTGAAGAGGGATGCTGAAGTGTCAGAAATCCAGGGGAGGCCATGGAGGGAAGTGGGCTTCTGGAAGGGGGCATTTTAAATCAAGAGCAAACACTGGTGGGCTTAAGAATTGAGAAACCCAGGCCCATTCCTTCCTGCATTGATGAGGAGACTGGAACCTGACACCCCCTGCCTGGGGGAGGCAGAGTAGGGCTGGAAGCCAAGTTTTCTTGAAGGTTGCAGGAGGCCTGTAGGAGGTGTGGGGCCTCCCTGCTTGAATCCCTCTGGGATTTTATGCGGAACTTTCTTTTTCTCCCTTCAAACCCCTTTCTTTCCCTTCTCTTGGCCCTGATGGGAAGGGGTTTGGGATAAGGCATAGTAACATGAAGACAGACACTTCCTCTGCTTTACAAAGCACTCAGGTGATGTTGCAGCAAGAGACATGTACTCTGGCTCTTCCATGAAATGGGCCTGTGACCTGGAGGCCTGAACCTGTCTCAGGGTACATGTGAGGGCCACTGTCTACCCCGGGTCAGAGCCACCCCATGGAGCCCACCAGAGAGTGGGAAAGCTCCCCACCAGAGAGTGGGCATGAGAGAGGAGAATCAAGAGAGGTGTCTTAGGCATGGACAGAGGCACCAGGGAAACATCTAGAAATGGACCTGAGCAGAGAAGAGTTCAGCAAGTTATGGAGAAGACCCCAAGCCTCAGGAAGGGAGGGACCAGTGATCAAAGCACTGCTGACTGAGCATCCTCACAGACGTGGTTGAGCTCTTCTCTGGACTTCCATCATGCACGTGGGCAAATCCAGCTGATGGCAGGAAGCACAGCTATCATAGATTTGATAGATTCATGTATGTCTTGTATGTCTATGATGTGATCCTAGCTTGCATCAGATCAGATATCTGCATGAGGCCAGGTAGGGAGAGAACCTTAACAAGGTACCAAGTCACGGACCACAAAGGAAAAGTTTGACCTATTTAGCTAATTACAAATAAAGTCCAAATAAATGATGTCTTCCCTCCCCCATTCAATTAAAAAAATAACAAGAGAAGTGAAAAGATAGTCATGCCTAAAAAATGATAATTTCCCAACATTTTAGGTGGAGAATTTCAGATATCCCCCCAAATTGAAAGATGTCCCATGTTCTCACCCCGAGGCTAGGATGAGAGACTGAGACTAGTGGGGGAGTGAGCCACTGATCCATCTTGCTGCTTATGATGGGAACATCTGACCCAGACTTGCATACAACAATGAAGGGAAGCCTACCTGGGAAGAGACTACAAGGAAGGCATCAGCATAATGAGTTACTTACCCTAATGGGAGATGCTGGAAAAACCTGGAATGTCCCCTGCTCCCGAGGCACTGCCAAACAGATCAGAGGGACAGAGGCTCATGAGCTACCAGAATGCAGGGAAGACTGCAAGTGCAGCCTCCCACGTAACGTGGGAGGAAAGTCCTGTGCAGGTATCTGTGGAGTCGTTCTGGCTTTCTAGGTAGCTCCTGAAAACAAGCCTCAAACTAGGTTCATAAAAGGTAGTGTGATTGCAAACAGGTGTCTCAAAAATGTATAATATGGTCTACTGTTTCTGAGTAACATTTTTTAAAAAAAGAATAGAAGAGCAGTCGGTTTGGGGTAGTGGAAAAGATCAGAAAAGCAATGTTATTGGGTCATTCACGAGAGGCTGGCAAGGCTTCCAGGCTCCAGATGTCGCATTCTCTGCCATCTCCGAAACAGTGTGTACTGTTCTTTGAGTGCAAAGATGCCTTCCCCAGGCACCACATATTCATAGGGCATTCCCTGGGAGAGACTGCTTTGGTTGCTTTCATTTTGTTTTTTTTAAATGTTGGCAAGTTGTAAATGTTGGCGTATGCTCTGCCTACTTACCCAACATTCATGAAGATGGGAAAGAGCATATATTGGGCATTTATTATTCTCTCCAGCCTGTGATTTTCTTCATTCATGCATTTATGCATTCATTCATTTATACTGGAATCTCCTGGTCCTGGTCATAGGCTCCGGGAGTATTATGTGGGAGGGGCTTTTGACTGGCTAAGCATAGTAATTCCACTCTCCTTGCTAAGGATTGGTTTAAAATGATCATGTGACACAAACTGTGTCAATGAGACTTGATGACATGTCTTTTATATTACGTGAATTTCAACTCAAGAAAAAAACAATAGAGAGTCCTTTGCCTTCCTGGCCTCTTGATTCCATGTGAGGATGCTGGTGTAGTGCTTTAGCAGCCTTCTTGTGTCCATGAGGGCACCAGACTGGATTCAACTATAAGTATGTCGAGGATGGAAGAGCAGAAAATGGCAAGAATCAGCTTTGAATGCATAGAGGAAATAGCAAATTAACCAATCCGGGGGTGGTCTTATCTTTGGGTATATTATATGGACTGTTAAGTGCCTGATTGCTGAAGCTGTTCAGAGTCAAATTTTGCATTATTAGCAACAGAAAGAACCCTCACTAGACCATGCTATCTTCCTGCTGTCCTGTAATTATGTCTAATACATAGTAGATGCTCAGTAAATTTTTGTTGAATAAATGGGCATATTGCCTAAATCCTTTCACTGAATTCTTCATTTAACTCCGTGAGATATATTGAACCACTTTCTTTTAAAGCAGAGAAAATCAAGTCTCTAAAAAATTTAGTAACTTGCTCAAAATCTGTCTGATTATAGTGCTCCTTTTCCATTCTTCCTTAGAATCTTCAAGTGCAAGACAATGGTCAAAGATGGGATGGTACTTTGGTGTAGTTTGTCGCAGTACAACTCACTATGCACATGGATGGATGAAAGATTACCTTTGCAAAAGCCAACCTCCAATGAGAGCTTACATGGCCTCATCCCTCTCATTTGTATAGTCCTGGGGCGGTCTCCATTCTTTAAGCTAGGCTTCTTGTGGGTTTCTCACTGCAGTTCTGGAATAAGGGAGGGAGGCAAACTTGCTCACAAATTATAAAAAAGAATGACATATTGATAGTAGGAGAATAAGCAACTCTTGTTCCCATTTTTGTGAGAATTGAAAGTGTTCATAGAATGAGCACTTATAAACACTATGCATGGCGAGCAATTATTACTGGAGCATGGAAGAAGATTTTGAGAATGAGGTGAGGTGTTAGTAATTAAAATAACAGCAAACAATTATTAGCCCCCCACTAAGTGCCCAGCTCTGCATTTAGTACTTTCTATGAATCGTCTCATTTAATTTTTTGAGTACTGAGTCGAGAGTTTATGATCTCAAATCCACAAGTCTGGCAACTGAAGCCCAGAAAGGTTGTGATTCCACCAAAGTCACTCAGCTCTATTGGAGGAATTGGTACTTGAGCATGGGCAATCTGACTCGAGTCTGACTTGATTGCTATCATAAACCACTCGCTTATTCCTGAGCCTTTGATAGGTAGATGTGGTCACTGATAAAGTCAACCACCTAGGAAATGACACCTTGCCAGGGTGACCAACAAATGGCCCACAAAGAGTTGTGCCTTTCTGGCGTGACTTGAATCTTTATCTTTTTTGCCTGTCCTTCTCCCATGAGAGCTTTTTGTTGTTGAAGATGATTAATTGCAAGAATTGTGCCATCCAGGAAGAAAAATTGCTCCCAACCTTGAATCTGGTGGGTCAGGTCTTCGAGTTCATTCTGCATAAGTTCTCACCTGATTTCTGGGGAAGGTGTACTATGAAAGAGCTAACTAGCCCTCCTCACACATACACAGGGTGAAAGTAGAAATTTCATCCATAGCTACTGCATGGAATGTTTGGGGATGAGGCAGTGTGCTCACTTATGTGATCTAGAAAACAGTCTTATTCAGCTATCATGTATATGGAGTAGTTCTTCTGTGCAAAGTTGCAAAGGTCCTTAAACTCCTCCCACTACTAAAATGCAAAGAGAAGGAGATGGCACCTGAGGAAACATCACTACCAAGTTGGAGGTTAGTCACCCTTCTGGTTTTTTGCAGTAGATCTGAAGAGTAGTGAATTGGAGCAAAAACAGGCAAAGCTTAAGAGATGCAGCTGCTGAAGAACCTTCCCATCAAGTGGGGGGTTTGCACTATTTTAGACTGAAAATTCTCCTGCTACTGTAGGCTAGCCCTGACACAGGTGACAAAACACCTGGTACTCATGGATAGTCAGAATAGGGGCAATCCAAAGCTGCTGTAGGTCCTTTGTTTTAGAAAGGGGGGGCCCTCTTCATTCACACAACCTGGGAGGTGGGAGTGCCATTAACACCACCTACATACAATTTGTCACTTTAGATCCATATCAATGCTTAGAAACTCTATGCAATTTATCCTATAGTCCACAGACAGTGATCGGTCAATTCCTTTGACTTTTTAGAAAACCCTGAGCTTCAAGAGTCAGTCCTGGCTTTATGAAGAGAAAATAATCTAGCCAAACAGAGCCTCCAGCAATTGCAGTTAATTGCATGGTACCTGTCTTCATAAAATGCTGATGGGCATGTATGCTGCTATAAGTGGATAAAATTGAGCTCAATATCCTTCATGTTTCCTAGTCTGGTCATTGTTCTTCTGAAAACATACACTGGCCATCGAATGTGTGGCGATAGCCCATGCACATCATTTATAACCACATCAATCTGGAAACAAGCTGTGTGTTCAACAAAAGGCTCATGAAGTGGCAAGTATGTCCACTGAAGGGTCGCCCGGGAGCTGTTAGGCACTGTGCTTATGCAGGCTGTCATGGCATGGACATGCTTGCAATGTGGAGTGAGAGAAGGCACTCTGGTTGTTATCTATATAAAAATACAGTAGAATGCTGTCAGAACCAGAATCACATCTGTGTGTTGATCCAGATCTTTCTAAGTCTGCTTGACCATCTTCTGGGTGGGCTCCTAGGTGCACAATTTCATGTGCCAGCTTGCATGAAAATTTGGGTGAGGTTCTCCTTTGTGGTTGTATGAGCACAAGGGATCGATAATGGGCAGCCAGCCTGGCCCACCATCAGTATACTATTTCTCAATCCTTCTCCAGAGACTGATCCCCAGGGTAGGTGTGCTGCAGGGGTTCACTGGGTGCCCCAGTGCCCAACTGCCAGGTAGAATAGAGAACAGACATGTGCTCATGGTGGCTTCCTTCCTGACTGGTGGCAGAAGCCCTTTAACATTGCTTCTGTCAATGCAGTGGTAACAGGTACTGTCACCCCTTGGGCGTCAGAGGAGGCCATAATCAAGGGCAGAACTGCAACAGGACAGATGCCACTGTCAGCCTGGCCTGATTTGCAAGCATATCCAGGTAACTTCCAGAACATGTATATGTGTATGTGTACATGTGTATGATTTTACAGGCAATGCCAACTAAGAAATTGAATGACAGCTTGGGCTAGGATGGCCTACAGAGCTGAGTGATCCATATCCAGAAAATCTATAAAAATATTAAGAGTGAAAGTGGGAAAAATGAATTTGGGAAGCCCAGAGCAGGGATGATTTTAGTAATGTTAGTGATAATATCTGGGAGGGGCTGGTTATATGGCATTTAAGTCCCTGAATGAATTGCCATCCCCGTTTAAAGGATGATTGGTAACAGCCTGGTACATTCCTCAGATACTTTGCTATCAGCTCAAACCAGATACTGCATGAAGAAGTTGACCTTCCAGGCACTCCCAGGCCAGCACTAGGGCCCTGCCTCTGTTTCTTCTCAGCCCTGTCTCCTCCCCCTAGTTCTGTGCCCCCCTCATTCAGGCTTTCTTCCAGTTCCCTGCCATTTCCAGGACTTTGCATGTGCTGTTCTTTCGGATGAGTTTCCTGTTGGGAGAAACTCTACTCATAGGTCCATGTCCTGGCTCACATGTCCCTCATGGTGGAGCTCATCTCAACATCAATCCAGTAAGTCCCATAATCTGCTTATCATGACCTGATTTTTTCCCTTCAAGGAACATCTCAGTTTTTTAAATTTTAGATGCAAGCCATCTGATGGGGTTGATGAGTAGCATCAATATTTGCTAGACTGTGAGCTCCATGAGGTAAGATCTGTGAACGAGGCTCAGCCTTGTCCTCAGAACCTATCAAGAAACACATGGCAGGCACTCAACAAATATTTGTTGGATGGATGGATGGATGGATGGATGGATGGATGGATGGATGGATGGATGGATGGAAAGGTAAATGAGGTATGAAGGAACATATTATAATAGGGACGGTAAGAGGAATAGCATGGTAGAAGGAAAGGGGACCTGAATGACCCCCAGGTGGGGAGTCAGACTAAACAGGGGCTGATTAGTCATGCTGAGAACAATTCAGACACACCCAAGGGTCACAGGGAAGAGATTAAGGAAATTGTATTAGGATTGGGGTACAGAGGAAGTGGGCGAGGGGTCCCAAGTCTAAATGTCTATCTGTCCTTGAAACCTTCAAAGCAGTCTACTTACTCCCTGCCAGGACCCCTGTGACTAATGTTGGGTGCTGCAGACCCCAGACTGGCAGGTCCTTTCTGGTCCTGGTCTGGCCTGCATTAAGACCAGTGTGTGACACCTTCTTGACCCCTGATGCCCTGGGAAGCTGCCTCTCTGCCTTCAGGGTCCTGACTTGAACTCACTCCCAAGGTCTTGCATGCATGCCCTGGCTAAGCTCCTGCCTCTAGAAATCAAGTGTGGAGGCAGTAGCTGGCTGAAATTGTAGGAGAGAAGGCAAGTTCCCTCACAGTCCAAGGGTCAGGGTCCATGCTGCAACACAGCCTGGAGCCAGGAGCCCTGAGCTCTGAGCCCTGGGCTTCTTTCACTGGAGACTTGGAGCATCCAAAGGCCCATCAGTGGGGCACCAGTTTAAGTTATAGCTGGTGGTGCACCATCGCAGGCAGCCAGGACTGCCATAGCAAAGGGCCCCAGTTTGGGTGACTGAAACAACAGAGTTTATTTTCTCACTATTCTGGAGGCGGAAGTCTGAGATCAAGGGGTCAGCTGGGTGGGTCTTCTGCGATCTCTCTCCTTGCTTGTAGGTGACTATCTCATCCCAGGTCTTCATACAGTCGTCCTTCTGTGCATGCCTGTGTCTTAACTCCCTATACGGATTCCAGTCACGTCCGACTAGTTAATTAACACTATTTAATTTATTTTGACTTAATTACCTCTTTAAGGACCCTCTCTTCAAAGCTGGTCACATTCAAAGGAACTGACAGTTAGGACTTGAACAAAGGCCTTTTCAGGGGGGACATAGTTCAGCCCATTACAGAAGCCTCCATCTCCATGACAGATACTGGAACCCGGAGCTCACACCGAAGCAGGGAGAGGAGGGAGGTGCAGGAGGGACACCACTGAGGATGGTCCCGAGTCTCCAACTGTGCAGGGACCTGCTGGTCTCCACTGCCAGCTCTCAAGCTGCCACAGAGGCTAATTGCTTGGCAGGGATGCCATAGTGGGAGAGAATAGGCCTTGAGCAGGCTTTGAGCTCCTCCGAGATAGGACGTCTCCAGGCCTCAGCTTATCAGCACGCTGCTGGGTCAGGTTCCAATAATTAGAATGACATTCCCAGAGCAATTTGGTGGCGCGTTTGCCCTTCCATTCATGACAGCCAGCCAGGGCCCCTGGTTTGCAGCTTCAGAGAAACAAGAAATTCCAGTAAGGGATTAATGACTTAATTATAAATGCGGCTTGGAAATGCAAAGGTTATTAAGAAGGGGAAAAGATACATGCTAATAAGAGACATGCTATTAACAACAGAATAAAGATTCATTGTTGGCGCCGCCATAAAGTTTTCCAAGTTCGGTAATAAAAACCACCTGGTCTGCAGAGGGCTGGCTGCCATGGCGACAGAGCCGCCCGGCGCTGGCACCCGAGCTGTCTAATGAGGTAATGAGGCACGTCTGCCCCGCCTCTGATCATGCTCCCCTCGGGCCTTGGGCTTCCTGATAAAATTGGCCAACAGGCCCCAGAGCGCCCTGGGGAGAGCTGGGCCTGTGCCCATTCATCAGCAGAGCACACTGAGGTGGAGGAAGTCACTGGGCACCATCAAGTCCATCGGGTCTGGTCTGTGCACCTGAAGGCCCATCCATGGGAGAACAGGGGTGTATCAGAGCTGGAGGCTGCTGGGATTCCGAGAAGGGACTTCAATTGTGGCTGGTCGGTCCAAGTTAGAGACCATCCTCCCACCCACAGCACTCTGAGCTCGGAGCCTGACTGCTGTGTCTGTGAACTTTGACTCATCCGCTGGAAGAGAGTGTCGGAGTGGAGCCATCCTACATGCCAGGGATTATACAAGGTGCTTTGTTTGCGTGAAGTTATTTAATCTCTGCAACCATCTTGTGAATCATTATGGTTTCCACATTTCACTGATGAAGAAACAGGTTCAGAGAGGTTAAGAAATATGTCCAAGGTCACTGAGCTAACAAGTGGTAGAACTGTGACTCAATCCCCAGGTCAGGGTCCTCTCTACAGTGGGGCAGAAGCAGGGGAGGAAGACAGCTCCTCCTGCCGCCTCAGCACCGAGCAGGCCTTCGATGGGAGGGCAGGGCCCTCAGTCACAGGCTCAAACTCCAGGTCCTAAGGACACTTGACAACATCTGAGAGCTGACAGGGTGAGGTCAGGAGAAGGCACGGGGGAGGGAACAGAGTGGTTTGTCCCACCTGCTCCGGTCTGTTCTGTCCCAGCATAAGAATCATGGAATTGGGGTGGAGTTGAGTAGATCCCAGCAGGCAGTGACTGGAGTTCTGAGTCTTGGGAGTAAGGCCCTGAGGGATGATCCAGGGCAACGGGGTAGGTAGGCAATTTCAAGGGCAGGCACGTCTACCCCAGAGGAGATGGTAGGCACCTGCTTCCCCCATCCACCTAGATCCTACTGCCTGTCAGAGCACCTGGCACATGTGGGTACTCAGTGAATAAGAGCAGAGGCATGAGGACCACGTCATAGGGAAGTAGTCCTCAGAAGCTAGCTCTTACCCAAAATCCACCCCGGCTTGCTGCTGTCCATCCAGGGGCAGCCTACCCACAACAGCTAGTACCTTTCTTCTTAGTGAATCCCATCTCTCTAGCCACCTAGCTGGCACCTCTGTGCCCTTGGAAATACCAGAGCCCACAGGTGACTTCCATTTCCCCAGAAGACAGGATGGCTACCTCCTAGTTGTGTGACCCCACCCTGGTTTCTGAACCTCTCTGTTGTATCACCATCCCAAGCCCAGTAGGCTCATCACTGGTTATAGCAGACAAAGAATGTCAGAGTCCTTGCAATTACTTTTGTAGAACTTTTATTTTTATTTTTATTTATTTTTTTTTTTTTGAGACTAGTTCTCGCTATTTTGGCCCATGGAACCGCAGGCTCTCGTTGCCCGGGGTACCACAGACTCAAGCAATCCCCAGCCTCAGCTTCCCAGGTAGCTGGGATTACAGGCACGCACCACCATGCCCAGCTATATATTTTTGGAACTAGGTCTCGCTACAGGCCCCAGGCAGGACTCAAACTGTGATCCCTAGCCCCAGCTGCTTTATAGGCTCAAGCTTACAGGCTCGAGCCACCGTGCCCAGAACTTTTCAGTAAAGAACAGCAAAGAAACAGCCACTGAAGTTTCTCCCTCAAGCTCTCTCTACACTTGTTCTCTCTCCACTTGTGCTCTCCTTGCTCCCAGGGTAATGTTGCATGTTTATCACCCCCTCCCAGGCCCAGGTGAGCTCACTCACACCTGTGCTTGCCCATTAGACCCAGGTGTATGCAGTCATGGGGAGAGCACAACACCAAAGGCGCTGGCCATAGAATCTAATAGCAAAAATCCCAAACCCTGAAAATGCATTTACCCTGAACCCTTGGCACCAATTTCCTCATTTTTAAAACGTGAAAATGGGAAGTCACATGTACACATTAAATGGAC
Organism: Uropsilus gracilis; assembly: GCA_004024945.1. Lineage (NCBI taxonomy): Eukaryota > Metazoa > Chordata > Mammalia > Eulipotyphla > Talpidae > Uropsilus > Uropsilus gracilis. The sequence goes on from PVHY01008073.1 coordinate 45,521, forward strand.
CTTGCACAGCCTCACCTATCGGCTGAAAGGTGATGGCTCCATCCCGCTGTCTCCCATGATCCAGTGCCCACCTGCTGCTCCCAGGATGAGCACCCCAACCCCTGCGTGTGATTGGTTGCATTCATCACCGTGCCAGTACCCCTTCCCCATGTAGCCCCTCTTCTGTCAGGTCAGTCCCATGGCCCAGACTGATTCCTACATGGACCATCTCTAGATGGCCTGGCTTGTCCTGTTCAGGCCCATGGCACGTCCTCTGCCTAGAGAACAGCCTTTGGGGTGGGGGAGAGAAGAGAGAGTGAAGGAAGGCGGGAGCTATAGTGCCAGCACCCCTGTATGGGTTGGTTTCTTATTAGTTCTAGCAGTTAAAGAAGAATGTTGGAGCCCTTGATGGGTTTTATAGGCTTTAATGCTCTCAGGGAACCAGGCACACAGGCACACCAGGCAGGGAGACTGGGCCAATGGTACGGCATCAGGCAGGCTGGCAGCAGGAGCAGGTGGCTCTTGGAGGGGGAGTCCCAGCCCCCCAGGAATCGTCACACTCTCTGGCCTTCTCTCTTTTTGGCGTTACCTCTGTATTCTCCTCACAGCCTCTCCTCCCTCCAGGGTGATGCTGCCCCTTTATTGCCTCGTCCCAGGCCTAGGTGAACCCACTCACACATGCATACCCCCTGGGCCCAGGGACATACATAATCATGGGGTTGATGCAACATCATAGTTGCTGGCCATAGAGGCTACTAGGGGAACAGTAGAAAGGCTGACAAACTCGTTTGCCCTACAGGGCCTTCCAGGCATGGCAAATGGAATCCCCCAAAGAGGGAGAAGTCAGAGAGTGGTACGGAATGGTGCTGGGTTTGAGTCTAGACTCTGTTCCTTGTTAGCCTCATCTGAGCCTCAGAAACACCTATAAAATGGTGATAACTTCACTTGTGTGGTTGCTACGGAGATAAGAAGAGCTGCAAGTGTCAGACACAGAGATTGTGGACCAATGCTATCTAGTGTTCTCTTGTTGCTGTTATTAGATATTTTGCTACCCTAGTCTGACCCCAGGGGGCCTGGGTGTTTGTTTTGCTTTTGCTTTGTTAGCCAGGAGTTTAAAACGATCTTTGCAACCCCCAGGAGTCCAGGCTCCAAACCAGACATCAGGCTCCATGTTCACCCTAGGAGAGTGCTCAGCCCTGCAACTCTGAGGCTTGCTGGGTGGCAGTTCTTGTCCCTCTTCCCTGCTCAGCTCCACCCCAGAATGGGTCAGCCCTGTCATCCTTGTCTCAGAGGAAAAGGTGGTGCAGAAGGGTGGGTGGGGGAGGCTGGCAGAACTACTAGGGAAGGTCTCCCTGGGTATTAGTCCCCCTGATGTTAGGGCTGGGAGCTGATGGGTGAGAGCTAGGAAGGGGGTTTGGGGGAGGGAGCGGCTCATCTAAAATGGGGAAACTAATGAAGAAATCTCCATCTAATTAGACAGGCTGCAGTTTTAATCAGAGTTTCCTTGGCAAAACCTGTTTGCATGTTTTCTGTCATTCAGCCAATGTGTTAATTAGGCAAATAATATTAATAATGATATTCACTTCAGGAAAGTTAAGAGGGAAGGGAAAGGTGGCAGTGACAGTTTGGGGTCAGGCAGCTGGGACTGGGAAGAGGGTTCAGGGGTGCAAACACAGAGGCAGATCCAAGGAGTAGAAAGAGGTAAATCCCAGCTGTGTCTAGCAGTCTTAACATCTGATCTCCTCAGCACCTCAGTTTCCTCATCTGAAACTGATGAGTTTCAGTGGGGTGGGGTGACAACACGCGGTCCCTTCCTCACAGGGCACGGGAGGGTTGGAGGAGGTGAGGCGTGTGCATTTCAAAAGGCACATGGGCCCAACAGAGCTGCCAGGGAGGGCTGCCCCTAAGGTCCATCCTGCCTGCATTCACCACCCACCTCTGAATTGATGTCTGTACTGGGTAAGGCCCCCCTCCGTATCAGCAGGGATCAAACCAATGGAACAGGAAAGAGAAGGGCTCTGGGCCCCCTGAATGCCCTACTTAGTTTCCCAGAGCCCTGACAGGGAGTACCCTACCATGCAGCATGGGCCTGGGCTGAGTCCAGGAGCTGGGGACTATGGGGAGACTCCCCTTGCCCCTTTGAAGCCCTGCATGTCCCCAAGATGGCCAGTAGGAGGATACCCCTGCCATCAAGGACCCAGCCCTTCACCACACACCCTCCAGGCTGGACTTCTAGGAGGACAGTCCCTCCCAAGTTGTGGTCACACATCACTGAAGGAACGAACCCCAGAGGTCACCAGCCAGCCCCCTGCACCCCAGTGCCAGAGATTCCCTAAAGTAGCTCAGGAACTCCTGTCACAGCCTCCTTACACCCACCATGGTCCAATCATCAGGTAGTTTGGGCTCCTCTTTTGGGGGGGTTAAAATATTTCTGGTTGCAACATTAGGCAATGGTCTGGTTTTGCCGGCCCTGGCCCTCTCCCTCGGGGAGTTGCTCTCTTAGCCTCGGGAGTTAAGTGTCTTGGGCCCTCTGTTCTCACTAAATTCTGGGGCCCCAGCCTCCTGACTGGTGCTCACCGACCTGACTCTGCTTCTCTGATGCTTACTCAGCAGGTACTGTATTTCGAGCACTAGGTTCAGATATCGCCACTGCACAATATATCTGCATAAAATCCTCTCTCATGTTACCCAGCCAGGGCTCATAACCCCAGAAAGCCAAGCTCAGAGCCATGAAAGTTACCCAAGATTTCTTAGTGACTTAGTCATCAAGGAGAAGCCAGAACCCAAGTTGAGCACCCTGTGATCTTTCTGGAAGTCACCCAGGAATTGTTGGGGCAGCACGGTTCACTTAATCCTGGTTCAGGCCCTGTGAGGGGAGCCTGGGGTCCCCACTGTTCTGGAGACAGGGACTTGAGCCTCAGAGAGCCACAGCAACTCAGCAACTGCCCACTCTCCCAGGACCGCTGCATGCATAGCGCCCAGGTCAACCCTTTTGGGCCCTGGCAAGACTGCTGCCCTCATAGGCCCCCAATAACCCCCCAGGAACTGGGATAATGCAGATTGCCTGGCAGCAGCTGTGGCTGGCACCCCAGTGGTTAATGCCTCCTACTCCCCTTTCCACTCCCCAGCTTTCCTTAGTATTCACCTTCAGGGAGAGGCTGCTAACCCTTTTAACTGCAGCCAGAGTACTTGGCTGTGTTTCTCTTGCCTGGGGTCAGATGTGTTGCACATCTCCCAGCCAGCCATGAACAAGGTGATTGTGAGCTAATAACCTTTGGTTCCAGAACCCCAGGTGAGCACTGACCAGGGGTAACCCTGAAGGCAGCTCTCAGGAAGGTGTAGGAGCCATGACTGACTTCTTTGTAGTCACAAAAGAGGAATTCTCTTTTTACTGGTACAGAGCCTTGCCACCTCTCCTTGCCTCTTTGCTCACAGATGGGCATGCTAGGCCCTTCGAGTGGTAGGAGAAAGACAAACCCTGAAATAGGGTGAGTACATCTGTGGGTTGTGGTGGGCTGGATCAGGCCTGCTGTATAACCCCACCCTCCCCTTGTCAGTCTCAGAATCTGCAAAGATTTGTTTGTTTATTTGTTCATTTGGAGCTCTAGTCCCCCAACCCTGTACCCCAACACCCCCGCCTCCCACCAATGCAGCCCACCAACCAGCTTGCTGCCTTCCTTACCCAGACCCTCACATTCTCTCCATTAACAATGTTATTTATCACTTAGATGTCAGCTCCAGGGCTGGGGGTGGAGGCAGCAAAACACTTGCACCTCAGATGGATGACCAGGAGGAGGGACAACACGAAGTGGGGAGCAGATTGGAGTGGGGAGGGGCCTGTAAAGGAGACCCCAGGCAGTAGCATTAACTTGTTATGTAAATATCTCATTCAGTTATTCCTCCTCCTCCTCCAACTCCTAGGCTCTAATCACTCAAGCCTGGCTGGTTCATGAATATTCAGCCCACTCCCTTGTCAGAGTTTCTCCAGAGCATGAAGTGGGAAGCCATGGCCTCCAGGGGAGAGAAAGGAAAAGTGAGGGCCCCCGAACTCCATCTTTAGTGGCTCCTGGGAACTCAAGGGACTGTCTTAGACATCTCATTTCCACACTGGAGAGGCATGTGGTTAAAACACTCATTCGGAGCGGAGTAGCCAGGCTGGCTGTGTGACCTGAAGCCCATGCACTGGACCCCAGCGTTCGATCTGTAAAATGTGAAAGCAACACCTGCCTTGGCATTGGCTGTGCTTCATGAACCTCAAGATATAAATGTCTCTAGACTGTGGGTAAACTTAGGGACTCCTAACTCCGAATCCTCCTCTTTGGCATAGACTGGAGCTTGCCCTGGGAGAGCTGAAGGACTAGCTTCCAGGGCTCTCTATGAAGAAGAAGGAGTCTAAGATGTAGACGAAGGGGGTAAATGGGAGGTGGAGTTGTAGTAGAAGAGGAAACCATGGTCTAGGGTAGGTGTAGAGGGCTTCTAGGTGAAGGTGGCCTTGCCTAGACTATGCAGTTTTCTTTCCTCACTCAGTCAATACATATCATATTTGCTGCATGGCTACTGTGTGCCAGACACAGGAATATAGCAACCCCCCCCCAAAAAAAAAAAACAGTAAAGTCACTGCCCTCAGGAAGTGTGCTATAGTAGATTGAAGATGGCCATATATCCTTTGCTACCTCACTACAGGAGAGGTGGAGCTGAGAGCCCTCCACTGAATCTGAATAGCCTGATAGTAAACTGTTTGACTCATAAAATGAGGTAGAAATGCTCTTCTGAGGTGAATCAGTTTTACCTCAGAAACCTTGCAGTTTCCACCTATATCTCTTAAAGCACAACTCCGGGAGCCCTGGGTCTCCATGGGGAGGTCTGTCCAACCCCCCCCCCCAGGCATGTTGGGGAGGTCCTATGTAGGCTCCCTCACAGAGGCAGCCAGAACTGAGCACAGTCATCTTGGATGCCCCTCCATGGGCAGTGGTGAAACACCACAGAGCACCACCCCATTCACCCCAACACTGAGGCAGAAAACCCAGCCCACCCCAACAGGAAGGCCTCACTCACAAACATGTGAGATGTATTAGAAGATAATAAAAGGTTTGTTGTTTTAAGCACTTAAGTTTCTAGGAAGTGTGCCATGCAGCGGTAGATAACAAGAATATTGTAATGGGGATGACAGATTGACAACAATCAGTCAAATCAACAAAATAAGCAATGAATCTACCCAATGCTGATAAAGGCCACTGAAGGAAAGGAGGGCAGGGGCATAAAGACTGTGTGTGGGGTGTGTGTGTGTGTGTGTGTGGTATGTGGTGTTTATATGGTGTGTGTCTCTAACATCTGGTATGGTTTGTAAATATGTGGTGTGGGGTTTGTAAGGTATGGCATGTGTGTGTAGCATGTGGTGCAATATGTTAGTGTGTGGTATGGGACATATTATATGTGTGGAGTGTGTGGTATGTGTGTGGAGTGTGACCTCTCTTTGTGTATGCACTCATGAGAGTACGACATCTGAGTAGCGAAACAAAGGGGTGAAACAACGCAAGAAACAATGGCAGAAGGGAGTTCTGAGGAGAAAGAGCCAACGCCGAGGTCCTGGGTCAGGGCCACCTGATTCTTTTGAGGGCCAGTGGGGCAGGAAGCAGCAGCAGCCTGCTTGCCCACCACAGCATGTCCTTGACAGCAGCCCTGGGCCTGCTCTCCCATGTACTGGGAATAGAACAACAATCACTGTCTAACACCGGCATTCCTAGTTCTCTGGACTGGGCATCCAGGGTCCAAACACATGGAACCAAAGGCTTGAAGCTTTGGTGGGGGAGTTATTTCATGACTCCTTGGCCAGGAGCCAGGTCTCCCATCCCCTCACCTCTTCTTTGCACTCCCTGCCCCCCTCCTCCTCTCACCCTTCCCCTCCTCTCTCTTCATTACATTCCTTACTCCTTCCTTACCCACCTCTCATCATCAAAGGTCTCCCAGGACACCTCATCCCCACCCCCTTCTCTTTGCTCCATCTTCCTCATCTCTCCCTTTCTCTGCCCTCTTCTTCCATCTCCTCTTCTTATCTCCACTTCCCTCTTCTCTCTCTTCTCACCCTCCCACCTCTTCCTCCCCACTTCTCTCCTCCAGAACACCTCATGTCCCACCCTGCCCCCTGACTCCAACATTCTTCTCTAAGACCCTGCCTGCCTCTGGCTTCTCAGTTTCCCCCACATTCCTGCCTACTGCAGCCCCCACATAGACCCTCCAAGGAAGTTCCCGAGGGTCCAAGCTGAGCACCCTCCGGACATCCCTCCACATACCCTGCTCCCACACTGAACTTTTAAGGCCACCTGGTCCACCCTAGAGGCTGAAGATGGGGGTCTCTCTGCATCACTGGCAGTCAGAGGACTAAGCATTTACCAAGAGGGGTGGAGATGGTGCCCTGGGAGCAGGTCTCAGCACTGCAGGGCTGTGGGCATTGATAGTGGTGAGTTCTTGCTGGTTCTTTTATTGCATTAATGCTTACCACTCTGTCACTATGTCCCCACTAGAGACACAGATCAAATGCTTTACTTTGCTCAGGATCTTCCAGGATGCAGAGATGGGCAGTATGAATCCCATTTCCTGGTGAGAGTCCTACTGCAGTTTCTTATATTGGAACAACGGTCAGTCCAAAGTCAGGATTTTCACACGTGGCAGGGGTGCTGTTATCCCGGTAGATGCAGATGAAAGAGCACAGAGGTCTTTTCTCAGAGATCTTCAAATCATCCCTGCTAAGGCCCTCTCCTTACCACACAGGTAGGTCTGGGTCAGCCTCAGGAACATTGTAGGGTCTTGTGGTAGCTGAACAGGACAGGCTGAGTCCACTCCACCCAGGTAGTGATGGAGTAAAGGATACTTAGGGGCCCTGGCTCTGTGAGCCAGTTCTGAAGCTGAGAATGAAAGAGAGAGATTGGGAGGGGGGGGAGGGAGGGAGAGCACACACCCACATGGGCTATTGTGGTTAATCAGTGTTATTAAAAATTTATAATTATTAAGGATGGTAATAACATAGTTGACATTGAACTCAGCCTTTCAAGATAGCTCTTTAGCTTCTCAGAATAAACCTTGGAGTTGTGATATCCATTTTAGGTAGAAGGACACTGTGACTCAGAGGGGTTAAATAGTCTGCCCAGAGTCACACAGTCAGTAATAAGACTTGAACCCAGTTCTTCCCAATTTTAACCACTAAATTAATTACATGTGGATTATCTAACAAAAGCATGGGCAGCCCCAGCAGAAAGGAACCTTCACTTTGCTGTACACAAGGATGTGATTTGAGTGGACATCAGGACTCACAGCTTCTAGAAATCTCTGGTCTCATTTGTATACAGTCTCATTTGAGCCTCACATGAGGCTTTTGAAGCTGACGTCTTACAAGTCAGGAAATTGAGAGCCACAGCTGCCTAAACAGCATCTTAACTCTGAATTTTGGATAGTTAACCCCCAGCCAACCTGAACTCAAGATGCTGCCCATGGGCACTGCTCTCAGATCTGTGGGCACCGGCTCTTCAGTCTCTGCAGGGGCAGATGGACTCCCCACTGGCACCCTGCAGTCACCCTCTAACATAGCTCTGGCTGCAGACACCGTACCCCCTGGGAGAACAGCACTCCGTCAGTGACAGCCTATGATACCTACGACCCCGATGATGTAAGACAGGCAGGTCCTTGCAGAAGTTTTCTGTTGGGGGTTGGTGGAGTCACAAGAACTCATCGTTCAAAGCCAAGTGCTCAGTACAAGTTTGTTTCAAACTGGGAACCGGACAGCTTGGGGGCCTGAGGTTGGGGAGCTCATCTTATCACTTTGTATAGCCCTTTGCACTCTGCAATTCTAAAATATATTCATGCAAAAAGTCTGTTTTTTTTTCTTTCATGCTATGATAAAAGGAAAAGACAAAAAGAAAGGTCATGTGACACTTCACAGGACTATTGCAAACTGATCAATCTCATCAATAATTAAGGAAAAGGAAATAGCTGAAGGATGCTTTCATCTATCTGGCAGAGTCAAAAGACTTGGTGGGACTGAGATTATGGATAATGAGTTATTTGCAAAATATTAGTGAAATGGTAAGTTGGAGAATCCATTTTGAGGACCAAACTGGCAAAATAAATTAAATGTAAAGTACTCATACCCTTTCATCCAGCAATTCTAATTCTAGGAATGCTATAACTTACTCAAATGCACCGAGACATATGTGGAAAGAAGTTTGTGGCAGTGATGTTTGCAATCATGAAATACTGGACAGTAACTGAATGTTGATCAATAAAGAATCCATTACATGAATTCGAAGGAATATTACATGGTTATGGAAAAAGATGGTTATCTCTATATTGTAGTATAAGGAAGCAAGGACATAAACTTATTCACTGGGGGAAGATGTCACAAATTAATGTGTAGAGAATAATTACTTTTTATGCACCTGTTTATATATATGTATATAACTTATTTCCATGCTGATTTCAAAAAAATGGACTTAAAACACACTAGACTGTTGACTTTTGTAATTTTGAAAACATTTCCCACTATCTATGCTGCCATGTTTAAAAGCTTTTACAAAAAGCTTTTTTGATGTGATCTTTTTAAGCATTTAAAAAAAATATATGTGTGTGTGTATATATATATATATATATATATATATATATATATATATATATTTTTTTTTTTTTTTTACATCTTTGTATTCCCTGGGGATCACTCACCACCTTCCCTCCCTGACGGCTCTCTCCCATCTACCCCCCAAAAACTGTGGTGTTTGTAGCTAAAGAAAAGTATAGTGAATGAATAATAAATCATGAATTAAAAACAAAAAAAGGTAGTGTCTATGAAACCAGGGGAAAAGGAGGAAGCAGGAGATGTAGGTTGGAGGCAATGAGTCTGAAATCAGGAGGGAAAGGACAGTTGGGTTGTCTCTGAGGTCTGGGGTTGCCCAACACACAGGGCATTGTCTCAGGAGTTGCCTCCCTCAGGTACCTCTGCTCATGGGGGAGGGAAGACAAGGTGGGAGCTGATGGTCACAGAATGAGGCAAAAGGGGAAAGGACAAATTCCTCAGGAAAGAGGAATAGGGACCAGGCCTGATAGCATATTTCAGAGTTAGTGCTTTGGAAGACATTGCAAGCACAAGGCATGGGGTGGAGAATGACAGACACCTTAGGGACATGGAGGGAATCTGTCCAGGGAGAAGAACAGTGTGCAGGGGATGTGAATGGAGAGAGAGAGAGTCATGTACAGAAATGCAGGTCTTTGATGCAATGACTTTAGCCATGGACTCTGGACTTACGGTTCTCCAAGTAATAAAACACTTTAAACCCAAATCCCTGTTTACTTGATCTAGGTACTGACATTTAAGCCTAATACCCCATTGGATGTCAGACACAGGATTAAGAACCAATGAGTTAGAGATTATAATATACCCTTTATTTTAAGGATAGGGATACTTTCAAGGCACACAGAGACTGAGCCTCTTGCTCAAGGTCACACAGCAGCGTATGACCAGGCTAAGCAGAAACCAGGTGGGCTGTGCCTGCAGTGTCCAGGGCTCTGTCTTTCCATCTTCTCATCCTAATAACACCTGGAGGACTTTGTGTCACTTGAGACCCCTCCAGAATCAAGGTTTTGTGCAGTTCACTCCCTTTCTTTCTCCCACTCACTGTCTTCCAAGTAAGCACTGTACTGGGGTGTTTCTAGGCCACCAACTTAGGTACTCATATCTCAACCCAGTAGTCTATAGATCCATGCCCCAGTGTTTATTTTGGCAGACATGTGCCTCATCCATTTCATCCCCATGTTTTCTCAGTCATGTCGTTATTCCTGGCCCTCCCTCCCTACTTCCAGGTGATCGATCTTGACATCGGAGTGCAAAAGGGCAGAAGCTGCCCACCAACAAGCCACAGGAAGGAAAAAAACTTTTAAAAAGCAGCTTCTGGCACCCAACTTTCTTCATCCATGTGTAGCAGCTGCCACTCAAATGCAGTTCAACAACAGGGTTTTATTAACGAAGTAAATTAACCAGGAAAACGAAAAGTCCTTCATGCCACAGTGGCCAGTTATTACCCCAATTACCATTTTCAGTCCCAAAGGTCCCAAAGACACGTGTCCAAGACGGTGCCCTTTTGCCCCTCCAAAACTGAGACAGGCACTGCAAAGTCCAATCTCTCTCCAGCATCTTCTCTTTGCTTCTTCTCCAGTGTTATGAGCTGCTCTGCTTCTCCAAGGTGCTTCAGATTTTTTCCACGATTGCTGATGCACAAATCAGCTTTCCAAATCCCCGTCCATCTCCAGGTACCAGCTCACTATGCCACCTTACTGCAGTGCCATACTCGCCACATCGGTTATTCTTCTGCTGGACACTCTCCTACCATGTGTCCTTGCCACTTCCAGCTCACTCTTCCAGGGGCTTACCCTGGTCAGTCCACGTGGGCCTGTTCTCTCAGTCCGCCATGTTTGTCTCCTTCCTTTCCTCACTCCTTCCTTTTATAGGTGCCATTTCTTCCCACTTCCCTTTTTTTCTCAGACCTGCCCACCAGGGTATTTTGGCACCTATACAATTTTCCCTACCCTGTAGTGATGCAGTTGAAAATTGTATAGGCACCAAAATACGCTGGTAGGCAGAGTCTGAAAGAACTGCCAGAGAAAATGGGAAGCAGGAAATGGGGGGATAAATGTGAAGAGCAAGGAAAGAAGAAAAAGAAAGGAAAGGAAGGAGACGAGAATGATGGACTGAGAGACCAGGCCCATGTGGCCTGGCCGGGGAAAACCCCTGAAAGAGAGTGTTGATGGCAGCAAGGAGTCATGGTGACCAGAAGAAGAGTAGCTAGTGTGGATAGTATGGCACAGTGGTGGCACAGTGAGCTGGTACCTAGAGATGGACGGGGATTTGGAAAGCTGATTTGTGCATCAGCAATTGTGGAAAAAATTTGAAGCATCTTGGAGAAGCGGAGCAACTCGGAACACTGGAGAAGCGAAGAGAAGACGCTGGAGAAAGAGTGGACATTGCAGTGCTTGTCTCAGTTTTGCAGAGGCAAAGGGGCACCATCTTGGACAAGTGTCTTTAGGATCTTTGGGAGCGAAAATGGTAATTGGGGTAAGCCACTTGCGGCTTTGAGGATTTTTCATTTTCCCTGTTGAATTCCCTTGTTAACAAAACCCTGTTGTTTAAACTGCTTTTGTCTAGTAACTCCTATGCATGGATGAAGAAAGCTGGGCGGCAGAAGCTGCATTTTAAGAGTATTTTTTTCCTGTGACTTGTTGGTTGGCAACTTCAGCCCCCTTTGACCTGATATCAATCTAAGGTGGAAGAAGTTGCTGGGGCTGGGGTGGTATAGGTCAGCCACCCTCTGCTCAACCCTGTTGAGCAGGCCCACCAGGCTGCCAACTTGCAGTTTCTTGCAGACACAGGTAATGTGGACTCTGCCATGCCCCCTGGACTGGGCAATGCCACAGATGCCTGGTGTAGCCTGTTTAGATACCGTCCCCAAACCCTCTGCTCCTCTGCTCAACTGCCCAGTGCTGCAATGGGCCCTGTGTGCCCTCGCCAGGATCAAGGCAGCTCCCCCAGCTATGTGAGCAGGCTGATTTCCCATTACTAGCTCCATTTGTGCAGAGTTGGTTAGAAGGGTGAGTCGCAGACCCCCCCTCCTCTGAAAACCGCTGCCAGCAGCTGTTTGGTTGTCTCTCGTTACCTTCAACTCCCACACCCAGGATTCCTCCCCCCTCGCAACCCACTTTTTGAGACTCGATCTTCCCTAAGGCGGGAATCAAAAATAACTCAATAGGCATCCCCTCCAAACTTCCTGTTTCCAGCTTTTGAATCTCAAAAAGCCAAAATCCTCTTGCTCACTGCCTCTACAGTCACAAGGCCCACGGAGGTGGTTCAGCTGCTCTGAAGAATGTGGGGTCCATGAACAAAAGGGGCAGTGAGAATCACAGATGGCTTTGCAAAATCAGCCTTCCCCTTGCTGCCAAGATGTTCCTAGTGCACCCTGGACACTGGTTGGAGCAGCCTGCTCCTCTCTGCCTGTGCCATCCTCCAGGCCAGACAAAGGTGTCTCCTCCAGGTGCTCCTGATCTCTTCAAAGACACTCTGTTAGAGCTCCTGTGATCCTGAGGCCCACGTTGCAGTCCATTCACCTGGCAATGATCAGGTAGGATTTATGAAGTATGTGCGTGTACATGTATGTGTCCATAGGTGCGTGTACTCCCCATGAGGCAGCTGATGCAATGCCTCCTCACTGTTCCAGTGCCTACCAGAGTGCTGTTAGTGTGGGCTGGGATATGATGGAAGCACCCAGTCAGGAGATTAGACTGGCACTGAGGCACCATCTGATTCACTGTGCCAGTCTGGGGGAGTTTGTTCTGGAAGGCTTCCTAGTCTACAACATTAGGGATATAGACCCTATGTTGTGCAAGGTCCCTCAGGCATGAAATTCATTGAAACATGGCACCTGAGCTGACTCATCCTGAGCCCCCAACCACGCAACCCCCTCCCAGACCATGATTCAGTGCTGGACAGTGGAAAGTCACCTGATTGAGGTAGGCAAAGCCACAGAAAGGGACATTAAGCTTCCAAAAAACACTGGAACAGTCCATCGTATCTCTCTCTTGTGAATTCTCTCAGAGGGCAGGAAGCATAAATAAAGTAGGCAGCTTGGTTTTTTTTTTTTTTTTTCTCTTTAAAGTCAAAGACCCATAAATCATGCATGTGCAAATTCATTTCATAATTAACATCACTGGGTATATGTCTGTGAAAGTTGTGCTTCAGCTGGGTGAGATGTTCTGCTAATTAAAGGCTTATTTTGCGATAGGAATCATTTTGTGGAAGCTGCTTCACACGCGCTGGTTTAGATTTTTTTCTTTTAATGACCCATAGGCTCTGCAAAGTGAATCAGCGGATGGCGCTGAGCGGCTCGCAGCTTATTAGACAGTAACACCGCGTGCACACCAGAGCCTCCATTTTCCAGCACAGCTAGTGGCAGGCCTGTTCTCCAAGTCACAAAGAACACACACACAGAGAGCCTCGGAGCAGGAAGGGAACCCAGCAGGCCTGTGAGATAGATGAGGCCTAGAGAGGGAAAGGGTCCCCCAACAGACAAGCAGAACCCTGTTTCTCACCATTCCCCGAGTCTCCATCTCTCTTCAGCGACCCCCACATTGCACACACCCTCGTGGCCCTGACTGTTTGGGAAGCTCCGGTTTTGATTGCTGTGCTTGCCTTGGGATGAAGGAGCACTCAGTAGGTAAGCCTACTCACTGCTTTTCTGAGCACCCCCTGGAAGCAAGAAAATTGGAAAGAGACAGCTGGGATGGAGTCTTAACTATTTTAATAATGTTCGGTACCATGGCTGTTGCTGGGAGATTAGCAGGGAAATGTAACGGTGTGTAATTTTTCCTAAGAATTCCATTAACAAAATCAAATGGGCAGAGGGAGGCGGGAGTGGGGTGGGGGGGAATGGAGAGCTTCCTAAAGCTTCATTGGGAGGGAGTTTCTAGACTCAGAACTTCTTAGCCAAAGCTTTAGGTTGTGAATTGCAAGGTCCTTCTGTTCTTCTCTTATCCTTCCTACCCCTGCTGTCATGCATGGGGCAGGGAAGGGGATGGGCAAAGCAGGTGAAGAGACTAGGGAGACTGAGTTAAATCTCTATTCTGCTTTCTCACTGTGTGTTCTGAAGTAAGTACCTCTCTGAGGGCCAGCTTCCTCATCTGTAACTTGGGAGAACTGTGTGGGGCTAGGTCAAGGACCAGAGAGAAGCACAGCTCCTGAGGTAAAGTGACGCTGGATCGACACCTGTCACTGCTGTACTATGCAAATGTCCACTCTCTGGCCCAGCCACGCTCTGGCCCAGCCACCTAACTTCTGTATCTGAAGCATTCTTTGCATGCTTCAGGTCAGGATTGGGTGCAAGAACAATGCCAGGGAAGGCATGCTCAGGGTGCTTGCTGAAAGTTGAAGAGGCTGGCACTCACATGCATGTATCTTCAGTCTGGTGGCAGGTTTAGGGTGTCAAGGGTGTCCTTCCTTTAAGCTCCCTGTGGTTCTGCCTCAAAATCACTGGGAGAATCATCTGTCCATTTTACAGATGAGGAAACTGAGGCTCAGTTAGACCTCAAGATAATGTTCTTTAGATCAAACAATAGCAGAGTCCTTCAGTCTATAGCAGAGTTAAAAATGGAGCCCAAATATCCAGATTTGAAATCTCCACTTTTTTTGCCAATACTTCTTATCTGTATCTGTCCCGTACAGTTTCAGTCATTATTTTCTAACTGGTTTACTCTGACATTATTAATTAGATTGTAAGTTCCTTGAGGACAGACATATTTTAGAGCTTCTATCTTTTTTCCCACGTGACTTGACACATAGTAGGTACTCAAGGAGGACTTACTGAATCAAATGGACAGATTCTAGGGAGATACCATTTCTTTAGTAAACCCAGACTCTCTCCAAATTGTCCCTTGCTCTCATCCTCCAGTACACACATACACACATACACACACACACGCGCGCATGCACACGCATACACACAGAGCTTGCAAAATCTAATAACAACCAGTTTAAAAACATACTAAAAACAGAAAATTTATGTAGCATGACCCAAATTGAATTATACATTACAGCACTATAATTGATTTTTTAGAAGAGAGATTAAATTTATTTTATGCCTCACTAACTAACAGCTAGATTTACCTAATTGCTTGGAGTGCAGAGTTAGTATGATTCATTAAACTCCATACATGCTTGGGTACACTGCGCACTGAGTAAAGCTTCCCTGCTCCTGGCAATTAACGAGGAGAAACCAGAGGCTGCACCAGTAATTGACGAGAACAATTCTGCCTGAAGTTTGCTCTGGGTGTTTTATTAAGTTCTTTGAGCAAAATGCAGATACTACTCATTCTGGGAAGGCAGTTCCAACAAATCAGAGACAACGAATGCTCTCTCTCTTCTTCTGTGATGGGGAGGGGAGGAAGAAATGAAAAGAGGAGAAAAGGCAAAATGTAAGCCTTGTCTCGGTTTAATTACATCAATCATAACAGTTTTTTAAAAGATCTCACCAGCATCTGACAGCATGCAGGCAAAGTCAGCCAGGCTAACAAAGAGTGAGTTTGGGTAGAATCAGGGAGCGTTTCAGTAATTACATACACATTATCAAAAAGGTAGCAATTTAGGAAAATGGGGGGAAATATGCTAATTTTTGACAGCAAGAGAAAATTAGAACTCTCTGAACCATTTATTTATTAATTATTATTAATAATAAAGAACACTTAAAGGGGCATACTTTCAAATAATAAGTGTATTTGTCTTGATGTGTGAATGGATGTGTTTATGGGTTCTGTAGATGTCACACACACACACACACACTCACTCCATTTCCTCTTTATTTAAAGGCACACTCATATTTTTCACACATACTCCCTGGACCAGTGAGATGTATGTTTTGACCGATCTGTCCATAAAATAAATGAAATCACTCTGCCCATGTCATACACTAAGTCGCCAGCATTTGCAGTTCTGTAAACAGAAAGTGATACCCTCATGCCCCTTTATCAAATTTCTAGCACCCCTGTGACTTGACTTTAGGGCTGGAACAATTTGCTTGCTCTGGGAGTTGCATTTTAAAACATGCAAGTGTTAGTCACTGTTTATGTCTTTCAGGAATGGGAGATGGCCTAGACACAAGTATGCTGCAGCTCATATGACCCCCCCCCCTCATCTGGAGTCCTCACCAGTGTGTATCTGACAGCCCTGGCAAAAGCTGAGGGGTACCAGTCCCAGCTAAACCCATCATCTTCTCCACCACCTTCTCTCCTGGGGCTGGGAAATTGAATAAGGGCCACAGACCTTGGTGGCTACTGGGAGTCCAGCATCCGGGGGACAGCACTTCAGAGAGACGTTCCACCAATTCCCTCTCCTCAGGCTTCTGGACTCCAAAAGGTCCGCTGGTTGGTGATGCTTAGCTGATTTGTACAGTGGCCAGGTTCCACAACGCTGAGCAAGAGTCTTATAGCGCCACAAGTAAAGAAGAAGGAGGAAATGATGTGAAGCACCTTCTCACTGAGATGGGGAGAGCAGCTGTTTTTAAAGTAAACAAAGGAGAGGCGTGGTTAGGAACAGGTGGGGGCGGGGGGGGGTTTGGGGGTGGTTAGGGGCAGGGTTTCCTTCAGGGTACTAATGTACCTTTTCTTACCTGCTCATTCTCCCAGCTGGCTGGGAGGCTCCAGGTTGGCTCTGGAGATTTCTGAAATTTGACCTTCAAAAAAGCAGCAGCTCCTGAGAAAGATATCACCTAGGACAAAAACACAACTGGAACAACACTGGTGTGGGTAAAGCTTGGCATAGGGGTGAGGAAAGGGCAGGAGACAGGCCTCAATGCTACTGGGACCTAAATCTTCCAGTCTGTTCCAAATCTGTCAGTTCTATGGATACCCTAGGAGTTTACCCCCCCCCAACCTTCTGTTGTCTTACGTCACCCAGTTTCCATTAATTGCACCCAGGGATCCTCAACAGAGATCAAAGCAAAGGAAAGAGGACAAAGGTGGTGAGGAGGTAGAGAGGACTAGCTGGTTTTGGAACTCCCACCGCTTGTATCACCCCTGCCAGATGATTTGAGATTTGGGGTGTTTGGAGCTGACCTGACGCTCAAAGAGCCTCAAAGAACCTCTGCCCACTGAGGTCTATAGACTGAGTGTAGGTCTGAGACTCAGGAGCAGCCTTGGAGAGAACTTCGTGGCCCTGCTCTTCGGCTGGGAGATGCTGCTATCTGTATAGATTCAGAGCAGCTGTGACCAACCCACCTGCAGAACCCCCTCTCTGAGTGACCCCCTCTGTTTACAGGGAGAACTGAAGTCAGGGGTCTTCTTCAAGGTGGCAGAGCTGGATGAGGGCAGAAGTAAGACTTAAACCCGAGTCTCTAGACAATGGCACCATCTCTTGCTTTGTTCCTTCTACATCTTGATGCATTCCCTGACGTCCTAGTACAGTGCCTGCTCTAAAGCTACTCACACGTGCTACCACCTGTTACCCATTCACAGACATGTATGTGTTAGTGTGAGTGGACTGGGAGGTCTACCTTCCTCACCTCTTGCTTTCCAGAGGCAGCTTCTTGGAGCCCCCTCATGCCCACAGTGAACCCCATGTGTCAGGGACTCAAAGTGCCTGTAGAGCACTTGACCTCCAGCCTAACTGCCCCTCTCAACCCTTCTAAATAGAATGTGGATTTCACAAGCCTTAGTACTCAACCACTGGGAGCCTGGCTGGGCCCATTTCCCTGGCTGTAGTTCATCAGCCTTTGTCCCCTATCATGTCAACTGAGCCCTGTTGCCACAATGCCTCCTGGCAGGAGACTCCAGAGCATCCTTCAGGGCCTTGCCTGGCACCCTGTGAAACCTACCTCTGTGCCACAGCCTGACCTCCTGACTGTCCCTTGATGCCCAAATTGTGGCCACACTGGCTGCAAATACAACCAGTTGGCTCAGTTGCCCAGGCAGAATTCTAGACAAGTCCTGTTACGGATCCTGTCTATCCTGGGAGAGTCATTTCATTGCCCTGACCTGCAAACTTGGACACCATGAGAATAAAGGGGTTAACTTCACAGGTTGATACAAAGATTCAATGACACATATATTTCAAATGCTGACATCCTTAGCAATATTTGCTATCAAAAACCCTTTCCCCACACTCTTCATTCTCCCTCCCTCCCCCAGAAAGCTTCTGGCAAGGCTACCATCATACCTGCTATAGCATCGGCAGAGGGGCAGAGCTTTCTCCACATTCCAGTCATGAATGCTGGGAGGACAGGAAGCTCACCTGCCCCCATACCCCCATCACTATCTTATCAGAGAAACATGAGCTGTCATCACCCAGGGCTCGCAGATATAATCAGTGCTTTAGCAACGGAAACAGATTCTGCTTATCCCTTCCTAAAGATCTGCAGAATTCTGAGCTTGAATACAACTGACCCAGTTCTTAGGTAGGGTGATAGCTTTCCAACCAACTTGTCATTCAACTTCCTTAGAAAACTGAGAGGCTTTCAGCCGGGCACGGTGGCTCGTGCTTGTAAGCTTCAGCCTATGAAGCGGCTGGGGCTAGGGATTGCGGTTCGAGTCCCACCTGGGGCCCGTAGCGAGACCTAGTTCCAAAAAAAATAGCTGGGCGTGGTGGTGCGCGCCTGTAATCCCAGCTACC